>CAVLGW020000510.1:0-12260 GCA_963669155.1 Arbacia lixula
ACTCTGTGCATATAAGCATATCAAATGCAATAAGATGAGCTGATCTAGACATTGGTGCGCAATATCACTGTCAGTTTTGTGACGTCACACCATCAGCTCGATGGTGTTAATGTATGCAAAAGACATTCAAGAAACGTTACTGGCTGCCTCTGGGAAAGGAGAGCAGGGCATGCGCTCATAAATATTGGTTAAAATCTTCCTAAACTATTTTTTGGAATACCAAAGATAAAATATTTAAGTGACATTTTATCTTAGGGTGAGATAAAAATTTTTATCTGTGAATTTTCAGAATACCCCCCCCCCCCCCCCCCCCCCCCCCCCCCCCCCACCTCCCCACTCCTGGGCTCTGTTGTATAAAACTTACATTAATGGTAACTCTGCCATCAATGGTAACTCCTATGCCTATGGTAATATAGATCAACAACCAATCAAATTCAAGGTTTCCATAGAAGTTGCCATTGATAGCAAAGTTACCATCAATGGTAAGTTTTATGCAACAGGGCCCTGGTCTTGCTTCCAGGCTGTTGAACATTTTGTTGGCCTTTCCAGAAAAGATAAAACAAGCATTGCAATAATTCTTATTCTAGTTATATAAAATACATAGCCTTCTCACACTGGTATGTTGTAGCATTTCTGTACAGCAAGGTACAGCTGGACAGTGGAACAGTGCAGTACACTACAATAATCAGTGTTTATACTGACACTAGAATTTCTTCAATTGTCGAAAAGCCTCAGAAAAGTGTTGAAAGTACAGTTTCCTACTAACATTCGTGTATATTATTGTACAGTGCTTGATTGCCAACTGTTCTACTAATATTGATATAAAGTCACAGACAAGAAAGTCTGGAGACGTTACCAATGATATAAAAGATCCCACGTATGCTACAAATTTTATTTTTTTCAGCAAATCGCTCAGCGAAAGCTTGCATGGCAAGAGCTGACATGATTAATACCAGATGCTGGCAGAGGAAACTGTTCTACTGTTACCATTATACTTAAAGGGATAGTTCACCCTGACGATAAGTTTGCTCCAATAAAAGCAGAAATTTGAAAGAAACATATTAGTGAAGGTTTGAAAATTGGTCAAAGAAAAAGAAAGTTATTAGATTTTGAAATTTCAATTTTGTGACGTCATGTGCGAGGTGCTCTCTCGTATGTTGTTTACAATATAATGACAAACATTGCTCTTTTTCTGTTTTTGACAACAGAATGTTTTTTTTTATTATTATAAAGGTATGTATGTAAAAACGTATTTTGGATGACCTATCAAATGCAAAGGTAAAAGGATACATATCTTTTTTGAGGAAATGCACATTTTCAAACAAAAATTTACACAACATATGGGAGAGCATCTCGTATGTGATGTCACAAAATCAGAACTTGAAAAGATGAAAAGAACTTTCTCTTCCTTTAAACAGATTTTCATCAAACCTTCACATTTATGTTTCTTTCATATGTCTGCTTTAATTGAAACAAAAATAATTTCAGGGTGAGCTATTCCTATAAAGACAGGGCAGGCCTTTTACAACAGTCATGGAACTCAACACTGGATCAACAGTACACAAGAACGATATCATGTATGAAATCACACTCGAAACTTAAAGGTTTTCACTCGTCGTACGCAGGATATATCCCTAGCATAGTGACGTCTCCCCACAGAATCGACGCGTGAAAGCCTTTAATGAACATTGTCAGTAAAAGAGAAAAACTATTCTGGTTTCCGTTTAAAATGCCCCATTTCGTAGCGACCACAGTCTACATTCATTAATCCACATACTCTCATTAATCCACATACTCTATTGCGACGGCCAGTGATGCGTTGCATGCACTTCTCGCAAAAATTCTGCAGACAATCAATCAGAGCAGATACCAACGATTTGTGCTGATTGCGGTCTCGGTCTCTATAGACTTCAATAGGTTCTTAATGACCTGTCAAAACCCTGCCAGTACTCAAAATCTAAAGGTTGATATCGTTCTACTCAAAGTCAGTTTCCAATCTTAAATATTGTGAGGAAGGTTCTTAAAGGTAGCCCGTCCCTTTTGCAGACCTAATTCTGAAAGTTCCCTGACTTTGTCATCATATGATATGAGGGAGAGTGGCTATATAACCTTTCCCTGGAATCGACAAAGCGTAATATTCGGTTTTGAGGAAATAATCCTCGATATTTTTTTGATAGAGCTTTCTTTTTTGGTACCACGAAAAAAATCAAATCTCAGTAAAAACTGGTTAGATTTTCATTTATTCTATAGTAGTTATAGTACCTCTGACCTTAAAATTTCAAACTTGGTATCCCAAAGATACGTGCTAAATATGTGCAAACTATCATGAAGTTTGCAGATGTTTGTAAAAGGGACGGGCCATCGTTCAACAGTTTTTTTTTTAAATTTTCTGTGGTATTTACACTTTTTTTTACCAGCAAAGGGGTTACCCTATCTTTAAGAAAATAAGGACTTTACAACACTTCATTGCTACAGTAAGTTTCAATATAGATGCATCAAAATGTACTGCAATATCTCTATGCGTCCTAATAAACTAAGTACCATGGTAACTCCGCTCGATAGCCAATAAAATTTAAGGTTTTGATAGAAGTTGCCATTGGAGTTTTATGCAACAGGGGACTTGTTGGTATTCTCTAACAGTGTATTTGCACCAGTATGCAAACAATCACATCTGTACTTTCTCTTGTAACTGTAACTTATTCTTAAGAACAGTAAACAGCAGACCTGAAAGACCGCATAGTTAAATCCAGTATGGCCAAACACGGACAACCCACAAGACACTGTCAACAGCACGTAACACGTTCGCGGATACGTTCTTTGTTATGCAGAAATAGCAGAATACATCAACACAAAGACGACTTTGATGTTTTCTTCACACACTTATTTGAAATTCATCACAAAAATGATACATATCACTGAAGAACACATTATGGATTTATCTTGAGGAGAAATGTATGCTTATTCATTTGATGCATCGGTGATGAATTGTACAACTTGACATGGAAGGCTATAGCTCCAAAGTCCAGACCACATGTGGTTAGCATCAGTAATATTAGCATGAGTTCTAACTGAGATGTCACTGACATTCTAATGCAGAAACAGGCCCTTGCTCTTCATGAAGAACAGTCCAAAAGTAGGAAGTGAAACATCGCTGTTCTTCAGATTCAGTCCGTCCACTAGATGTAAGAGCTGGATCATTAGTAGAATGTATACAGAACAGTTCAAAAAGTAGTAAGTGAAACATCGCCGTTCTTCATATTCAGCCCATCCAGTGGATGTAAGAGCTGGATATTAGCAGAATGTACACATTCTCTAGCTAGTGGTTCTGCATTCCATACATATCAATGCAGGTCAAATGAATCCCAAAGGGTTTCATGCACCATTTTCATGTTGACCAAATCAACCTTTTACATGCCATAGATGCATATTTACACAAGATATACACACACAACCCATAAATCAGCAGTTTCTCTGGCACGCAAAGGGTTAAGTCTACATGTCTGTAGTCTGACAGTGTTCATCTATATGTAGCACCACCATCTATACCTCCAAGTCCTTGGACCAGGGTATATATGCAGGAATATCATTCTAGGAGCGTTTCATCTGCATTTCAAATTTGAAGACGAACTTGACTTTGTCCTGAGTATTTTCAAGTCCTAGGGCCTGGCAGTGGCCGCATTGTGAAGGGTTCTAGCCGCTCCGTATCCGGGAGGACGCTGTTGAGTCGGTCCATCAGCGGGACGAGTTGATCCACGCTCATCTGGACGCGCTTGAGCGTCGCGGACATCTCGTTGATCCGCTGTATCTGTTCCGAGTGCTTGGCAAAGCGTTTCTGCCGCTCGGCCATGGATTGCATGATGCTGTGGATTATGGCGTCCACCTACGTGGGGCATTGTGGGGAAGGAGTGGTGCATTGTGGGAGAGGTGTGGGGTATGGAAGAGAGAAAAGCAAAGAGAAACCCACTTAGATACCATGTCTACACATACATTTTGTTTGAATCATGGCAGCAAGTAAAAAGTTGACTGTATACAGTAACGAGACATTTTGAACATCAATGACATTTCTTTCTGTAATATGTACTTAAATGTAACAGTAGTTGAATTCATTAACCTTTGGAATGTAATTTCAATAGATGTGTGGGCATGGGTACAGAAAAGATTATAAAGGAGATATAACAAGACAAAACAATGAGCAACAATTTTCTGATTTAGCGTAACAGCTTGTACAAGACTATGACCTGATTACTGTATACGCCATATATTTCGCGTGTCTAGTTTTTTTCACGAATCAGGACTTCCAGACAATTTTGCGAGTGGTCAAAATCACCATCATGTAGTACTAGTACTAGTAGTACATGTGCTTGAGCACGTCGTTTTCATAATTTCGCGTGGTGTTAAATTCGCGAATAGTCCAGACTCGCAAGATTCACAAAAATAAACACCCAGCAAAATATATGGTGTATACAGTATTTGAGCCCGATTAGTTCGCCTGACTTCATTAGGTGGATAGGTTTTTTCTGCTTGGAATCATTTTCTTGATCAGATATAGCCTGAAACTTTGGTCTCTCTTATGCTCACCTCTTTAATCCTTCCTGTCAGGGCGTTCTGGTCAAAGGTCACAGCCTCCGCACATTGCCTGAGGTGCTGCTGGTATCGCAACGACAGGAGAAGCAGCTGCCTGAGAAACACACACAAAATGATTGACAAACATACAATCAAGGTACGACAGGAAGAGACTAGCAAATGGGCAATGCACCAAAACTAGAACAAGTGCTCAGATGACCATGGACACAGCCCAGTATGTTAACAAACAACTATGTCTGGTAACACAGACTAATCCTTAATTACGTCATGGCTCCTTTCACTCCTCAGTATGTCTATAGTTTGTTTATTTGGAAATGTGGAAATAAAAATGAATACCTTGGTGTATTCTTATCATCATCACTCCAGATTAGGGTATAGTCTGTGTTACTAGACATAGTTGTTAATAGACTGGGTTGTGTTCATGCACCTCACAGCCTAGTACAGGCTAACCTGACCCCTCCCTGGTTAACTTCCTCCATCAAACCCTCCTCCGTATCTCTCCCTCAATCTTCATCTCCCCCCCCCCCCCTCCCCTTCTGCACCCCTGTTCCCTTATCCCCTCCCACCCCTCATGACACTTACTTGTGGTCCATTTTCTCCATCTGGTTGGGGTCCTCCACATGAGGAATGCTGTGTGTCCCCTTCAGGATCGGGAGGAATGTCGGAATGTCTTGCATCTTCTGGATCTCGAAGGACAGTGATTGGTCGGTTCCCTGGCCCCCTGCAGAGACTGTGACGATCTTGTGGTCAGCTGATCCAACCTTGGGGCTTCCCTGCGCCTGGACAGGCCCTCTTGTGGGGGAAGCTTTGCCTTGCTGTTTAGCCAGGACTTGGGCTCTTGTTTCTGCACAAAGAAAGGAAATGAAATAGTTTAGCTCTACACGTAAATTTTAGCTGACTGGCAAGTGCAAGAGCTGAGCCTAGACTAGAGACTAATTATCTACTCAAGTCTTTTTCTGATAAAAGGAAAAGTACAATCACTCAAAACGATTTAACCATAGATCTTGTAGCGGTTTTCTACTATGTATCATATTGTCTGGCATTCTGGCTGTTGTAAATTACGCTGTCTGGTGACCCCAGTATTTTGTCAACATCCACGCGAGCTTTCTTTGTGCGCCGACACACGGCAGGTGCGCACTACATTCTTCGCCTTTGTGATCATGCCGAGGTACGCGTATTTCACATTCCAACAGTAGTCGGATTTCTCATAAACACACCCTTTGTTTTGCTGTCACGGAAACAAGCTACCAATTAGTGGCGAGCTGTACACCTTCACCAGCCAATTACCACTCTCAAAGCTCCTGTCCGTGACGCGTTTTCTCCGATCACGCTGTTTCATTTTCCACGCTTCCTCACTTCACGATTAGCTTTCATCCTGAGAGCCCGTTCTAATCGTTGGAGTCACTCCCACTTCATCTTGGCTTGAGTCAGCATCTCCCGGAACTTCGCTCCGGTACGAGACAACACGCCTCCGGACAGGAGACTCTTTTCCTGCCGTCTCCAGCGGGCTGGCAGTCTTCCAGTGGTACGATATAATCTTCACCGACACGGCTGGATTCACCGCTGGGAGCTGCCAGTCCCGCCTTTCGCTTCGGCAGTCTGCATCAACTCACACCGAGCTCGATCCACTGTAGCTCGCCTGAACATTGATCTCGAAGCACGGCTCATCATTGGCGTCTAGCACTGCACTACGCCAGCATCGCCGCTTCGCTTCTCATCTCTTCTCGTCCGCGATCACCCGGCTCATCATTGGCGTCTAGCACTGCACTACGCCAGCATCGCCGCTTCGCTTCTCATCTCTTCTCGTCCGCGATCACCCGGCTCATCATTGGCGTCTAGCACTGCACTACGCCAGCATCGCCGCTTTGTTCGCTTTCACTTCACGGCTCATCACTGGCGTCTAGCGACTCACTGCACTACGCCGCACTACGCCAGCATCGCCGCTCCGTTCGCTTTCACTTCACTTCATCTCTTCTCGTCCGCCATCACCACCGCAAGCGTGCAGCGTCGACATCGCGATCTTCACGGCTCTTCAGCCACGTTTACGAAGTCGCGTTTCCGCCACTAAGTCTCCGCAGCATCATCCATAGCGTGAGCCCCTTCCTTCGTGTCACCCCTCATTATCATTGGACTGTATGTAAGCATCATTTATCACACATCATTTAGTCATGTTCAATTCTCGTCATTTCATATCTCAGTGCAATATTCATGTGACCGCACTTGCACGTGCGTGGTCTATAATTTCTATCATTCAATAAACAAAACGAAAAGGGAATACTATTTCTCATGACTTTTATTATCGTACAAACCTGCTTCCTTATAAGTTAAAAATTGAGTTTAATGGCGTGTGATCAGTGTCAGTGTATCACATAACATCACAACACAACGCACCACACAACACCACACACTTTACACCCCTAAATTCTACAATCTCAATCAAATAGTTAGCAGTGAGCACTGCATGTGTCAAGTCGAAGCAATCTCAGCTCCACCCTCAATTCTGAATATTCTGACAATTGCATATTGTCGTTCGCAATATCTCTGTATTTCAACTTGCTTTTGTACTTCAGTGCTTTTCTTGTCTATCACATTAACTTTTCCATCATATTTTTACTCCAATGGAACGAGCATGATTAAGACGCAATACTCGTGAAAATGTTGGCACTGTACTCCTCGGATTGATGGTTTCAAGGTTCATCACTGAACGTGCCATGTTTCGCCTAGCGATATTCGAAGACAAGCACATAAATTTCTCTGAAAGTTTATCGTTAATCTTCAATCCAAAAATATTTTTTCAAAGAGCATAATTTCGCTGATTTATGAGTGAAAGTTCAGCATTTTACTAGTTCATCTTGGTATGGAAATATTCAAAAGAAAACAAGGGGGCCTGTTTGAGGCACCGGCATCATACCTCTCACAACTGGAGGAGCATTCCTATCCACGGAGTACACGGTGTACGGTATGCTGCCTCCCTCTGCCCCCGAGGGTCCGGGGCCCGTGTTCGGTCCCGACTCGATCGGAGCGTCGTACCGTGAAACTTGCTGCTGCTCGCTTTGACTTTGCGTTGCACCCATGGTTTAATTTCTGATTAAGATGAATTGACCAATCAAAACACTCCTACTGCACCAGTAAGTGATAAACTTGCGGCCATTTGCCTAACAAATTATCAAATTTTCAACTCGCCTGCAAAATCATCTTCAAAATTGAGGTTGATATTTTCACTTGCGAAGTAATTATTGCTTTCACTGCATACAGTTAGTCTGGAGCGCGAGCTAGTCATACCAATTTGCCAAGCCGGTATGATTTGACAGGAAGAAGGATATATTTTTTTTTTAATAATAAACAATAATTTGAATTAATAGAATAACAAGTAATAATATATAGGTTCTTTTTTTTTTTTTATTAATTTTGATTTTTTTATTCCCTAGTGTGACGCATTAATTTATGTGCTCAACTTCATTTGAGAGCGGATCCTGCCTGCAGGTTTTTATGACAGTCTACCTCGTTCATTCTTGTTGTTGTTGGAGTGTTGCAACTTGTGAAAATTCTCGTGCTAGGTGACAAATCATACCATCTGTTATTTGGTAAGTTTTGCTAGACCTATGTGTTATTGATGTAATGATATTGAGCTTGTTCATACTTTGCAGAGTTATAAAATGTATCTGCATTCATCTCGATAGGATTGCAAAGTTCGACATTCATGGACGCGTTGCTTAGTCAGAGTAGCAAGACTGAGGCGGTGCGTTGTGAGCTTCCTTCCCCAAACTGCTGGCGTACGGCATCACTCCGATGAGTGGTAATCGCCTGAGCTGTGCCTGTCGGCCCATATTCCAAAAACCGGCAAGAATACAATTCGACTAGATGATACGTTTGAACAGAAATTTGACAGTCTCTGTATGTCTCAGTCTCAGAGATTAGAATACCTAGCTCTCCCTCCTCATCTACCTCTCCCTACGTCACCCATGATCCGTCCTTCATCACACACCTCCTACTTCCGTCTTCCTCGCTCCCAACCCACCTTGCACCCCAAATCGTCACCCTTAATCTCCAACTGATAAACAAGCTGCACCAAACATGCACCACAACTCTTTCCTCTTAACTACGATTCCTGCCAATCTCCCGCCTATCTCTCCACCTAACAAGATCCGCGTATCCCTGGGCCCTGCACTGATCTCCAAAGAACGGAGGAAGAAGAAGAAGAAGAAGAAGAAGAAGAAGAAGAAGAAGAAGAAGAAGAAGAAGAAGAAGAAGAAGAAGAAGAAGAAGAAGAAGAAGAAGAAGAAGAAGAAGAAGAAGAAGAAGAAGAAGAAGAAGAAGAAGAAGAAGAAGAAGAAGAAGAAGAAGAAGAAGAAGAAGAAGAAGAAGAAGAAGAAGAAGAAGAAGAAGAAGAAGAAGAAGAAGAAGAAGAAGAAGAAGAAGAAGAAGAAGAAGAAGAAGAAGAAGAAGTATTCATGGTATGTCATTCATCCGCTGAGATTAATCGTATAGCACGCATTAGTACTACTACTTTAGTAGGAGCTACTGTCACTTAGTCTGCCTCAGTCCAAGTACTATTAAAAACACACTTTTATTTCGCGCGTACTCAAAATATCAATCGCGCGTTTAGGAGTGCGAGTAGTGAAGAGGTCAGTGAAGCCAAAAAGTACTATCACCTAGAGAGTGAAACAAACTTTTCTTCTCAGGTTATCAGAATTCAGATGGCCAAAACTACGCTTTATCACGAATAAATCCTCTTGACTAATCATATAGCAACATCCTTAGTATGTGGAATATAATCCTGTATTGCTTTGCCCATTTACTAGAGACTATCCTCTAGGTCTAGTAGAGGATAGTTAGAACCTAAATTAATACAAAAATTACAGTTCTGTGCTGTAATATGTAACACTTCTAGTGCCTAATAGTCTGCCTTTGATAAGCTTCAACATACACTTTTGATACAAATTGTTATTTTGATGGATGCTATAATATCTTCCAAATAGATTTAATTCTGTAAGATGGCAGAGAACAAGCGACAAAGAGCAAGAATACAGGGATCATGGGCAGCCTCTTCATCTAAGCCAGCAAGCAAGGTAAATGTACTGTCATGCAAAGAACAAAGAAGAAAAGAATTGCTACTAGCCATCATGGTTTGCATGTTGATAACTTTAGTAGGTTAAGGAGCTTGCAAGCTAGAGTGTAATCCTAAAACTTTCCACAGATAATTTCTGGTTAGATTTCAAATAAACTTTACAAGTGTGAAATCAATCCTAATCGAAATTGACAAATCATGAACTTTGTATTCAGACGCTTGATACCAACATGACTTTTAATTAACAAAGATCAGATTTCAACTTCACGCTGATGGGAATCAAACTCATTGAGAATCTGATTTAACCTTATATGTGCCGAGTAAAATGCTGATCTATGTGTTTTGTGTGTATTGAAGGTGAAATAATTGCCAAGTGGCATGTTAAGGGTTAGAACAGGTCTCCAGTCATGGGTAAAAATTGTTTGCAGCTTACAAGCATGCAGCTTGGTGAAACAACCCATTGTAGACAGAGGTCTGACTACTGGTTTCTAAACAAACGAATGTATATACCGGTCATTCATGCATATATAGTGTGACAGCAGCTGTGGTAGTCTAGATACAAGGCTGTGAAGGCATAACTGAGTCTGTGATTCTCACTCTCTGACTGAGAGGTGAGGATCAGGAGAGGTGAGGATCAGGAGAGGTGAGGTCAGAGAGAGGTGAGGATCAGGAGAGGTGAGGATCAGGAGAGGTGAGGATCAGGAGAGGTGAGGTCAGAGAGAGGTGAGGATCAGGAGAGGTGAGGATCAGGAGAGGTGAGGATCAGGAGAGGTGAGGTCAGAGAGAGGTGAGGATCAGGAGAGGTGAGGATCAGGAGAGGTGAGGTCAGAGAGAGGTGAGGTCAGAGAGAGGTGAGGTCAGAGAGGAGGATCAGGAGAGGTGAGGATCAGGAGAGGTGAGGATCAGGAGAGGTGAGGTCAGAGAGAGGTGAGGATCAGGAGAGGTGAGGATCAGGAGAGGTGAGGATCAGGAGAGGTGAGGTCAGAGAGAGGTGAGGATCAGGAGAGGTGAGGATCAGGAGAGGTGAGGTCAGAGAGAGGTGAGGTCAGAGAGAGGTGAGGTCAGAGAGAGGTGAGGTCAGAGAGAGGTGAGGTCAGAGAGAGGTGAGGTCAGAGAGAGGTGAGGTCAGAGAGAGGTGAGGTCAGAGAGAGGTGAGGTCAGAGAGAGGTGAGGTCAGAGAGAGGTGAGGTCAGAGAGAGGTGAGGTCAGAGAGAGGTGAGGTCAGAGAGAGGTGAGGTCAGAGAGAGGTGAGGTCAGAGAGAGGAGAAGGTCAGAGAGAGGAGAGGTCAGAGAGAGGAGAGGTCAGAGAGAGGAGAGGTCAGAGAGAGGAGAGGTCAGAGAGAGGAGAGGTCAGAGAGAGGTGAGGCAGAGAGAGGTGAGGTCAGAGAGAGGTGAGGTCAGAGAGAGTGAGGTCAGAGAGAGGTGAGGTCAGAGAGAGGTGAGGTCAGAGAGAGGAGAGGTCAGAGAGAGGAGAGGTCAGAGAGAGGAGAGGTCAGAGAGAGGAGAGGTCAGAGAGAGGAGAGGTCAGAGAGAGGAGAGGTCAGAGAGTGGGAGTAGGACATAGTCTGTGTTACCAGACTCAGTTGTGTCTGTGCACTCCACAGCCTAGTAACCTAAGCTACAGCTGCCTGTGGTACCTTATTTCTTTTTACAGACTAGACCACCTGGACCAAGACTTGGACCAGCATCGTCGCAGAGGCCTGGTCCTCCCCAATCACATCAGGGCACGGATGCTGTCAGTGCCCATGGGATGGATCCACGTACAGCTCCCTCAGTACTACGCAGATCAGTACAGTCAGATGCCTTGCCAAACAAACTGACATTCGCAGACACAGATTTGGTTAGGAGGGTCCCAGAACCAAAAGAGATACAGTGAGTTTAAACAATTCTTCTTTTGTCAAATCTATACCATTTATTTTCCAGAAGACAAATACATGTCTAGTGGTGTGTTATTGAAAAGAATACCCAACCAAATATATTACCTGACTATGACCATGATTCTTAAAGGCAGGGTACCCCTTTGCAGGTAATTTTTTTTTTATTTTGTAGAAACCACGGAATATGGAAGAAAATAATGTATGAGAACGTCTTCTCAATATAAGAGAAGGAAACTGACTTCAAGCGAAATTACCTCAGAATTAGCCCCCCCCCCCCCCCTAGTCAAAAAATGCTTTTAAAGTTCAGTCAGAGTAGGGTTAATTGTGTCCCATAAGGCGCCACGGAGAAACTTTTTTAGGGAGAGGTACTCGTCGCGATGATATGACACAAAAGATCGTCGGTAATCGTCCCGACGAACCAAATTTTTGGCCAATTTTGCTCATTAATTTCCCCTTCTTTCCTCATTAAATTCATGACCATTGTTCTGGGATGGATAGTTCCGACGAGTCGGAACGAAAACGTCTCGTATCGTCCCGATCAATTAACTGGTAGATCTTTTGTTGTTCAGTGAGGCGTTGCGTTCATTGTGTAAACGTCGCGCATGGTCCCGACGAGTGCCCATTCAACTTGAATCGCCTTTCGGTGATGAGACTTGTTCATTGTTTAAACGTCGCCCATCGTCCCGACGATTGCTCTTGATCATCTAGAAATTTGAATCACTCGTCAGTGC
>CAVLGW020000511.1:0-12223 GCA_963669155.1 Arbacia lixula
GAATGACGTGTATAATGATTACAAGAAAAGTAATCCACAAAACCTGTCTCTAAATTGACACCCCTGTTTCGACTTGATGTCTCAATTTCAAACTGAAAGTATAAACTGATTTTTCATTATTTTTTCGAAAGTGTTCAAAGATTTGTTCAACACCTTTCAGAAGAATGATTGAGCCATATTGTTCTTTAGGTGGTATTCCCGGCCTTCCCCCTTTGGCCTTATTTTGGCGCTCTCATCAGCCCCTCCCCCCCCCCCCCCCCGCCCCCTTTCCAACCCCACTTCCCACGGCAAGCTTTGCATATTACTTTACCATTCCATGAATGGCCCCTTAATTGTAGTTCCTCGTGCAGAAGGCATGACCATTTCTACTTCTCTTTCTCTTTCCATACCTCGTTTGATTTGTCTTCCACAAAAAATTAGTGACCTTGCAAGCGTGTTCGGGATTTCGAGTACAGTATCTTCTCGTACTTATAAATGTAATTGTATTCGTGAACGATGGTACGATTGTTTACAACATGTGTGACGATCTCGCGCGATATACACCCATTCCTCTGATTGGTCGGATATATTAAATGACCTCCTCTTTTCATTGTACATATTCATGATCCAATACAGTGTCGAATGAGAAACAAAAATTGATTTCTCTAGCTGGGTTGTTTTATTTTTAGTCTATAAAGACATATGATGAAATTATGTAAGTACAAATTGTATTATTTTTTAATCTAAAGTGATTTTGACAATAGTTAAAAGACGCAGAAAGAAAGAGGGTATTTTGATCGTAACTGTTTAGTCATGTATTATGCAGCGTGTAGCTATCGATTATATGAATATGCAAGAAGGATATGCAAATAGCAGTACACATACACAACACGCGAGTGCGAGACTCCAGAGAATCGCCAGCCTAGCCGTCAAGTTAACACAGGAAACTTCATTGTGCTGAGGTGCAGATTGTCTTTTAGTTCACCAAATCATTAGAGGTAAGCTTAAATATGAGACGCTTCTGTTACTGATTTATCGTGTGTCATGTACCATCGATCCAACTGACGGATTTTTTTAAAAATTCTTAAGTAAATGAACGATATGCAGCTTGCAGATGAAGACAGCAAGGCTCGGCGCTGGAGAACACAGCTACAGCTTGCGCTGCTGTAGTGCCGGGCGCTCCCCGCTGCGAACCTGCCATGCTTTACCCCTCTGTCTGCAGCTGCAGCGCCACGCCTAGGCTATAGTTAGTTAGATCAAACAAGCGAATCGACTTGCGGTAATGTTACACTCTTAAAAAAAGTCAAACTTATAATTTTATATGGCGTAACACCACTGATTAATAATAGGTCAGTGGTCGATCAGGGCCTAGGCCCTAAGCCCTGGTCCCTGGATCTCGGGTGCGGCCGGAGCTGAGCGCTGGGATTGATCATTCTACAAATTCATGCTGAGAAATGGTGAAAATATGGTTTACAAGTTAAACTTAAAGGCGATTACAACTTAGCTCTTGTGGCTCGATATCATTTAGAGATGGCTGTGTGTTCGACAGCATTCAGTGATGGTCTTATTATCACTGTATCAGCCCCACCCCAGTCAGTCATGCCAGTGCCGGCACTGCCCCACCCTCAAAGACAAGATCGTCAAAACTTTGATAGTGGCGATCTTGCGCACTTGTGCTACTAGTACTACTTTACTTGCAGCAGTCTTTGACACACTGGTGTATGTACACAAAATGGGCACACATCACATGTTAAGTTGCCCTCATCACTGCAATACGTTACGGTTCTTGTATCACAAGGCATTATGGGACGGGCGTTGAGTGATCGCTGCGGTTT
Organism: Arbacia lixula; assembly: GCA_963669155.1. Classification (NCBI taxonomy): domain Eukaryota; kingdom Metazoa; phylum Echinodermata; class Echinoidea; order Arbacioida; family Arbaciidae; genus Arbacia; species Arbacia lixula. Next base: position 1,815 of record CAVLGW020000511.1, read on the forward strand.
TTTACTACAATGTCATTTTTATGTTACAGATTTGGGCAATCCCGTATAATAGGGGACCAGGGTATCCCACTAATTTTATGAATTTTAACCCAAAACCTAACCCTGACCCTAACCCTAACCCTAAACCTAATTCTAAACCTAACACTGACCCTAACCCTAACCCTAGACAAAATTTTCGCTGCTTAATTCGTCCAAAAAAGTGATTTCTAGGTCACTTTCTGCCGACGACAATCGGTATTGCAGCGTTCCCATTTGCGTGCATTATACATGTGCGATACTGCCTGGTCCCCTATTGTACGGGATTGCCCAGATTTGTTACATGGATCGGTTCCGACGTGATAATTTTCAGTAAATCTGAATTGTATTTTTACGATGAGAACTTTTGATTCGTATTATTGTATCTAAATAATGATTTACAAAGGGTTTGTTGAGAAAATAATAAGCGAAGAGAGGGACCTTCGAGACGTTGTCGAGACTCGGGTGGTAGTCCCATATGTGCAAAGATGTGTGTGTTGTGATGTGATGTGTGAAATTAAATAAATAAAAAAATACAATACAATAATACGAATGAAAGTTCTTATCGTTAAAATATGATTCAGATTTACTGAAAGTAATCGCGTCGGAACCGATCCACATAACAAACCTGTAACATGAATATAATAATATTGAACTTCGCGCTCGCCGCGGCTAGCGTCATGAGCGTTGTAAACAATATGACCGAAGCGATCGATGAACGCTCGCGTACTAGAATTCCGTCCCATCATGCATTGCGATGCAAGAATCGTAAAGGCACGTATTACGTGCTCATTTACAGTATCAAAGCTGTGTGGCGATTCCCAAATGTTACCCAAGCCGGGCCACGCTCCAGAACACCTAGACAGGAATAACCGTCTCATTCGGGGCATTCTTCAATCGAAATGAAATTTTTGGACATACCCCCCGTCCCCCGAATAGATAGGGCGTTCAGAAGAGCCAGATGCAATCTTAGCAGATCCAACGTCCTACAGAGACTGATTTTTCGGTCTACAGAACACCTTGATTTGCAAATTTACGCTCCCTTGAAATGGGTCATCTTTGGCCTCACTTTTATTTTTACTTTTGGCTCGCTATGATCGAGGGACATTGCTCTCATTGAACATGTTGAATGCATGCAATGTGCAGAACACGGCGGTTTCTGGTCTTGAGGCTATAGGTTGTGGGTGACCAGCTCAAAACCTCAAAATCTTGCAATCCCTATAATTTTGCCCAAAGTCAAATTCTGTAGTCAGCAACCCTATGTTAAAGGGATCTTATAGTCTACCCCAAAGTTAGTTGCTTTCAATAAAAGCAGAAACATGAAAGAACCGTATGAATGAAGGTTTGACAAATTCAACGAAAATCCGCCAAAGGATAGGGAAGTTATGATCTTTTAAAATTATATATAATTTTGTATGTTAAGTGCGAGGTGCTCTCCCATGTTGTGTGCTGTATGGTTCCATAAATTGCTCTTCTGTTTTTGCTTAACATTTTTTTTTTCATAGTTATGTGTGTAAAAAAGTGTTTCTAATGATGTATCAAATGCTCAGGTTAAATGATATTTTTTTGAGAAATTCAACAAATTACTACACAACCTATGGGAGAATACTTCGCATATGACATCACAAAATCAATATTTTAAACAATGTAAACTTTCTTATCCTTTGACAGATTTTCACGAAACATTCACTGGTATGTTTCTTTGATGTTTCTGCTTATAAACCAAATTAATTTCAGGGTGGACTATCGTTTAAAAAAAGTACTATTAATAGCTATTTATGCAAATGAGCTACTAGGTCTAGGTTGGTTAAATCTAGTTCATGCCTGTCAACCAATCAGGAAACAGGATTATGCAGATGAGGTTGATAAGTTTTTATAAGACAGGTTAAAGAATGTAACCAATAGGAATCCTGTTTGCGAGTCACATGATTATGCATTAATTTGACTAATTATTTCAGCCATGCCTTTTTTGTGCAGCACTGTGCAATTTTTGCACAGCATTTCACTTTTGTGTACAAACTCTATGCAAGCTAAGGTTGCTCTGGGCCGATTGATCCAGCGTGCGGTGTATGCACGTATGCGCGCAAACTAGCTGCATATATTGTGCATGCTCTTTAGTGTGTTGTTTCTTTACACGAGTTGGTGTTTAAATTCAACGTCCATGGAAGCAGCCATTTGATTTCTTCATAATGTAAACTCTTTCAAAATGGGAGATGCACCAAAATTTTCAAGGTACTGGTAGACCTAGTGCAGTTACCTTAAATATATTGAGACCTGTCTTATCAAACAAATAATGCATAAATTTTTTCAGAAACCGGTGTTCGAAGGCTTTGCGCCGATCAAACATTGATGCATCGATGTAGTACATAGTTTGTAGTACAGTATACATGTAGTGGTGAACGAATCGAAGACAAGTATGTAGTAGCTGCTTGATCATCGAGCGACCAGCTTGTTCTCTTGATGCGTTTAACTGCAAAACTCACAAAAGAGAGTAGGAACCAAGTAAGCAAATGAAAATTGTGAAAATATGAAGTTGCGTATGACAGGACTATCAAAACAAAGGATTTTGTGTTTTCTAGTCAATTTGGTAATTTCGTTGATGCATCGAATTCATCAAAACGAAGGAGTTCGACGTCTTCGATCGAACACCTGCTTAATAATCGATTCGACTCAGGCCTAGTTTTAACGCTCATGACATTGAGGCGGTGCAGCACACAGTAAACACCCTCCTACTGTGGCTGCATGGCCCAAACGCACTCACAAGTGTGCATAATTTGTATAACAACAAGCCTGAGAGCTAGATTCATAGCTTTCTACTTTCCCTCCCTTTGAACCCAGGCTTTGGAAGAAGGGCATCGCATTGTACAGCACTGCTAGGAAAGAAACGACTTCATGGTCTTATGCTCTCACACAAATAATGGGGAAGACCATTATTCCTTTCAAGCAAATTCTGTACAATTCTCCCAAGAATCTGTATTGTAGAGTGACTCAGTCCCATGTCTGAGTGAGCAAGTGATCAGTGTGTACAGTAGGTCCACGTATACAGAGTATATTCACGGAATGAGGCACAGTCTGTATAGAACAGTATCTTCTGTTTGGAAGGAAACATGCCCAAGGTTGTAAGGAGCTTAGAGCAGTGAAAATCAGGCTTAAAATTTACATACAATACAGGGAAGTCATCAAAATGATGAATTGCATGTAAAGGGACATGCATGAAACATTTTGAAACTGAAAGCAAAATCCAGTGTCTTGTGTCATGGACGGTACCTCTACGACTAATATGACGATGTAATGCATTGTGGTTATGATATCAAGTCGAATTGAAATGTGACTTGAATAATTTGCACTATAATTGGTAAATTCAACAATTGTCCCAGAAAGTGAGAAGTCATTTCAAACAGCGATAAACCTCTTAGAAAATGAAGTTAAAATGAGCATCTTAAAATATGTTGTTTTTTCACAGCTTTTTACTCCCCTCCATAGACAGCTCTGTTTGTGCACACCCCATACATGTTATATAGGGTAAAACGAAACATAATCTACATATAGGAAGAAAGTTAGTTTGATGAATGTGCAGAGACATCGCGAGAGAAGCAAAAGATAGTGTGGAGATGCATGTAGATTCTAAGAACAATTCATTATTTAAAGTAAACCTGTTAGTGATAGGGATGGGGGCCAGGGGCGGGAGAAATCATTCGCCCTGCCTTCTATGCCCTTATTCAGCTTATCTCTTAGAGATTGCTACAGCCTAATCCTCTTAATGGACTGTGCCCATTGTGAACAGTTTTGCATACACCCATACATGTCCAGGGTTAAAGGAAAGGGTGATTCCACAGGGTTAGGGCAATTTTTGTAACATACCACAACTCCAAATCCACATCTTTTTCTATATCTATCAATGGCCGCAGCCGAGATGCTGTTCATCATGTAGCGTCATTAAGTTGGGGATGTCAGATGGATCCTTCCTTTTCAAACCAGGAGAATATAGTCCAGTAATGGCAGGAGCGAAAAAATGGGGTCCCATCCAGTGTTATTTCTCAAAGACCATGGCATATTGCAATCTGAGTTACATGGGGGAAAATTTCTTGTCCATGTAAAAACAATATGTCCATGTAACGGTGGTAGATTTGTGTGTGCCTGTTTCTTCAAATCCATAAAAGATTTCCAATTTTAATGTCTATTACTGAGAAAAGAGGGCAATATATCATTGACAGCTCAAAACATAACCACATCTGAATTGATCTTCATGGTGAACTGCAAAGGTTGATACCTCCGTTACACGGACATTGCACAAAAACGTTGCCTCAACCCCATGGAATGACCCGGAAGCAACACTGTCAAATTTAGAATTAAAATCTAGACGTATGTATGTGTACGCACGTACGTGTAGGAAGAGCAGCAATGAAAATTATAGACTTATTTCCTGAGCAATTAAATATGCTTAGGACATACATACATTGATGAGTACCCTTCATTGTATGCTAATTTCAAGCCTAGTTTTGAATGGGTATGTTTCCTTTCAAACAGAAGATACTGTTTGATAAAGGCTGTGCCCCATTCAGTGAATAAGCTCAGTATACATGGACCTACTGTACACACTGATCACTTGCTCACTCAGACATGGGACTGTGTCACTGTAGTGACTGTACAATACAGATTCTTGAGAGAATTGTACAGAATTTGCTTGAAAGGAATGATAGTCTCCCCCGTTATTTGTGTGGGAGCATAAGACCATGAAGTCATTTCTTTCCTAGCAATGCTGTACAATGCAATACCCTTCTTCCAAAGCCTGTGTTCAAAGGAAGGGAAAGTGGAAAGCTATAAATCTGGTTCTTGTTATAAATGCTTGTTAAAAATCCCATCTGGATAATCCTGTTTCCTGACTAGTTGACAGCAATTGAACTGCGAAATACCTAGCCCAAGAATAATTAACACACTACATAATATACAAACAACCAAACACACCAACTAACACAGATTTAAAGCCATCTCTCACCAGCCCCCCTTCTGCTCCCACCCTCTTTACACTGACTCCATATACTTTCAAAAAGTAACATTGTTTTTGTATCAATGAAGAATTGTAGTGGAACTTTTCATCTGATAAACTCTACACAGGGCTAGACACTACCAGGCGCCTGCTACTCATGGGCATCCAAATCAGAACTCTGGACCTCTAAAATCTGGAAAATTTAATAGAGGTCCTATGCACAAAAGCCGTAAAAAGGATATCCAGATTGCCTTTTAACAAAGTTAGTATGGCCTATATGTGAGTTTAAAACATGTCTCTCTTCCATCATTACACAGAAAATCCAAAACTCAAGATGCCAGGATTCCAGAGAATGACCAGCAAGCCGGGCTGTTGGCCCGACAACGTGGGCATCGTTGCCATGGAGATCTACTTCCCGTCGCAGTACGTAGACCAGACCGAGCTGGAGACGTTTGACGGGGTGTCTGCGGGCAAGTACACCATTGGGCTGGGTCAGGGCAGGATGGGGTTCTGCTCAGACCGCGAAGACATCAACTCTCTCTGCCTGACCGTGGTCCAGAACCTCATGGAGAAGAACCAGGTCCCAACAGACGCCATCGGCAGATTAGAGGTACTCGTACCAACTTAAACATGAGTTTTTTGTGGAGGCTATTTTTCAAACTTGATGACTTGTAACTGACATCCTGAACGATTTGATGTTCTTCTTTTTTTGTCATCCTTTTTTACATCTAGGGTCTTTTTTTCTTTTGTGGGGGTTATTTTGACCTGAATGCCCTGTAACTTATTTACAGACTGATATCAGTAAAAAGGAGGTAGCCCCCTAAAACAAAAAGAATCCTGAATTACTAAAGAGGCCCTATAAAAAAAATCTAATCCTTCTTGCGTATAATGTACAACATAGCTCAAGGTGTTATATTTTTTTTTTACATGAGCTGCCCTAAACGTAGCCCTCATGTTCGTAATTCTTGCTATCGCAAGCTACTATCAAATATCACGTTGCGTGGCTCTCCTTTACACGTATCGGAATTATTGTGTTAGTAGTATGTCAGCACAAAGTATTGACACTTCGTCATAAGAATGAACAAAGAAACACCACCAGCAACACCCTCAATTCAAAATTGTCTATCCTTCAAATTATCTTTGTTTGTGTAGTGATCAAAAATAATGTCAAGGCTAGTTATTTTGCTGATTTGAAGATCGAAAGTGTGATGTAAAAAGTTTGCAATGGAAGCAAACTTTTGCCAATCTGAAATTGGGAAAAGTTTTATACAGTCTACAAGTACTCTTGTGCATCATGTGATGAGGAAAACTGTACAGATTGACCTTAATTCTGCATGTCATTTCCTTGATAAATTCCTGTTTTTTATGTTCTTGTTCCTGTAATTGCCTTGTAAATGTTAGCAGATCAATGACAACCTAAAGGTTTAAAAACTTTTATAAAATGTTGTTTTTTGTACATTAACAAAGTAAAGAGTAACAACTCATATAAAATTTGGCACTGCCTTTCTTTGACATTGGCATTGTTACTGGCTGACTTTTTGAAGGTCACCACTGAAACCATCTATGGCCAGGTGGTAGTGTGTTGAGGGGCTTGGACTCTCACAATCTGAACAAATAGTTCACTTCAGCATAATGTACTGGAATGTATTCTGAATTCGTGAGGAGAGACACAATACATTGTGCAAGATATGTTTACTGTTTATTAGGTCATATCCCCTTTCAAATACCATTTGAAATTAAAAGACCAACATTTCTTTTTATGAACATAATTCAATATGTAAAGTATAGCACCAGATCAAGTGTTCTCCAGGTAGGAGGTAAAGCCCATAATCTTAGTGTGTTACAATATGGTTCTGTTGAATGTATTGTAGAGTCTCTCTAGTATTTAAACACAAATGAATGTCAACCATGTATGGAAAATGGTCATAAGATGGAAGAACTGTGAACTCAGTTTGTGTTTTCACTACCGTGATGTAGAATCGAATCCAATAAACAGAGAAGATCCACTGTAAAAGAAAAGGAAATATGAATCTTACCATTAATGTTAAAGTGGTGTATGACCTTAATAGTCACACACGTTTGCCTCCATGTCATTGACAATGACCTTGTGTTTGTCCTTGACCCTCTCAAGGTCGGTACCGAGACGATTATTGACAAGTCCAAGAGTGTGAAGACGGTGCTGATGCAGCTGTTCGAGGACTCTGGCAACACAGACCTGGAGGGCATTGACACCACCAACGCCTGCTACGGGGGTACGGCAGCACTCTTCAATGCCCTGGCCTGGGTGGAGTCTAGCGCATGGGATGGTAAGATCCTCACAGATTAAGGACCTGGGGGTTGATCCACCAAGCTGTTCTTAAGCTATGAACAACTCTACGCACGAATGGTGACCCTCTCTTGTGTATAATGAGATACCCCACTTTGTTCCTTTTAACATAGTGGGAGCTGATTTCCAACAATGCTAATTAAATCTGACAAATCATAAGCTTTGTATTCAGACACTTGTTTTTAATTTATAAACATCACATGTCAACTTTAGCTGATGGGAATCAAAATCATATAGAATCTGATTTAGCACAAGGAAGGGTCACCAGTCGTACATAAAGTTGTTCTTAGCTTAAGAATAGATTGGTGAAACACCCCTTTCATCAGTTCTTATTCAGCATTCTAATACAAAACCATCTGGATTCATTCAATGCAGTACTAATACATGACTTATGTAGACACAAGGGGTGCCAGTGTAGGAGAACTTGGAGAAGGATACCTGAAGCTTAATTCCCATCTTTCCAAAGACCCTTCACCCCAAAACCATACAATTTGCGTGCATTCAAGACAGGAAATACATGTAAGCACAGAAATGTATAACAAATCAAATCAATGAGACATACTGTGCATGTAAAAATGTGTATGTACAGTATACATGTAGATATGTATGGGCATTTGTTAAGTTGTACAATGATCCTAACATGACCTCGCCTCCTAGAAATCCAGAACACAGCTGGTGTTTTTAACAGATTGATGCATTTCTTATCAGGCAATGCCCTCCTTTCGATTAGAAAAAAAAAAAGATTTGTTTGTGAAATGCACCAAGATTTCAGCTCTCAGCTTAGTAAGGTGATTAACACAAAGTGCATTGTGTAAGGGGTGAGGAGGGAAAAGTTGACTTGAAGAGTTTGGTTACTCACTTTTCTGGACACTTTCTTTTAGAAAATGAGCTGGTTTCTGTTGAAACTAAAATACTCTACATACATGTTAAAAAATATAAGATACGCTTTTATCTAAAAGTGATAATGCTGTGTACAGTCTCTTTGCAGTTAAAATTAGCCTGTACTTTGTGATAGCTAAATGAGGGCTCTTATCAGAAGTCGGATAAGGATTGGACACTTGAGTTGTTAAGTACCCCTGCTTTGACAGTTCAACAGGTAGACCCTGGAGGTGTTACTGACATAAGGTTCATTACAGGTTACATGATCCTTAATCATCATAGAACCATTCTGCTGCAAGATAGTGCCCTTGTTTGATTTCAGAACCACTTGAAGGAATGTCTCAGAATTAATTGTTTGAATGTATAAGACAGAGTAGTACTGATTTCCAGTATTTCAGATTGAAATTTGAGAACACTACTACAAAATACTGATTTCATAAGTTCTAGTTCATGGGTGGTTCTATTGTCTTAATGTGAAAATGGTGATTTTTTTCAATCAAGATACTGATTTTCAGCCTTCAGATTACTGAAATGTTTTGATTAAAGGGCATATACTGTCCTGGGAAGACAAAAAGGCCTTCATAAGGTGATCGTGAGCAATCTTCTTGCCAATGGTCTTTAAGCTCATGTATTTTCCATTATAGAAACTTGCTGAAAGTCATTTGCCCTCAAATGATCCACATTTTCCACAATTAGTGATTAAATCACAAATCCTCAAGAACATTTTGAGGGTTTTGGATTTAATAGCCAATTACTCCAAATGTCGATCATTTGAGGGCAAATGACTTTCAGCAAGTTTTTATAATGGATAATACATGAACTTAAGACCATTGGCAAGAAGATTGCTCACGACCACCTTTTGAAGGCTGTTTTGTCTTCCCAGGACAGTATATGCCCTCTAAGGTTGGTGGCCCTGATAAGACAAGACCCTTTGACATCAGCAGAGTGGTCCTGCCGTGATTAAGGGTACCACAATATTGACCACTGCTTTCTGTTGCCTCTGATATTTCACATACTAAACATTGTCCTCACTTTCATAAGAGTAGCTTGCACTGGTGACAATTCTGTGCCTGTACAACAACAACTCTCTAGTGTTTTCCAAAATGGTCATGAAATTAAACAAAAGCATGCAATTTCCTTTTATAAAATTTGATGGTTAATAATGTTTTAATGACGTGTTCTTAGCGTAAGGCTTGCACATGTATGCAGCATTCTTAAAATTTGTTAAATCTTTGATTTTCCTACAAACTATCTGTGTGTTTGCCTTTTCTCTTAAGTTGTTTAATAAACCTGTGTTTTTCACTTTTTATTATGTCAAGCATTTTGATTGTCTATCTGTTTCACAGCTCCCATTTCTTTTTAAAGTTTTGGTTTTTCACCATGTCAACAGGATATTAGAAGTTCTCGGATCATTATCTACTGTATGTTCTGCATCAGTAAACCGTGATTGACATGATATGAATTCTTTGTAAACCCCGTAGGTCGCTATGCCCTAGTGGTAGCAGGTGACATTGCTGTGTATGCGACTGGCAACGCTCGGCCTACAGGGGGCGCTGGAGCTGTAGCAATGCTGATCGGACCACATGCACCACTAGTCATCGAGAGAGGTAGGTCTGAAGGTCAAACTGTTCACTTTCAGTATTAATATTTTGATGATTATCATTGTTACATATCCTTTTGGTTATGTGTTGCCATTACTGTTGATCGTTGTTGATGTTGTTGATTAAGTTCTTCCACTTGCCAGCCCCCCCCCCCCCCCCCCCATGTATGCATGAAGAATGCATTTCCTCAATGACTTTTAAAATGTTACTTTAAAGGAAGGTAATCCATTTCGTTGAAATTAAATAGATTCATTCAGATATTGCTTAAGCACAAGAATAGCAGACAAGGCTACGTTTTGAAATATAAAACCAGACTGTGGCACAGCAATAAAACAATGTATTAAAAAATCCTTTGTACCTGTAGATTGCCTCTCTCAGACTCATCATCGTATCATCTTTCATCTAATGGGCAGTTCCATGATTTACTATGTTAAACTTAAAGGTTCCCTTTTTAATGTATAGTTGGGTCCTCCACGAAGAAATATTGATATTAATTTCTAATTTTTTTCATGTGACTACATGAAGGTCAGCCCCACAGTACAGTACATGTATGGTAATGATTACAAGAACTTGAACTTTTTGCTAGTTACATTACATAAAA
>CAVLGW020000512.1:0-12215 GCA_963669155.1 Arbacia lixula
GGGCACGATGGACCGCAAGTTCCGCGCATTGGATTATTGGGGTGCGGGGGTCAAGGTAGCCACTGCTGCCGTCAATAACTAATGACGATGAAGTAATTATTATTCCGGTGGATGATTGCTCTTCTCACCTTAAAGCGAGTGTCTAGGACAAATGATTTGTTCCTGTTGTTACTTTTGTCGCGCATAAACCTAATGAGAATTTAAAACATTCTGTTATACAGCAAAGCTTTGACATGGGATAATAACACTAGCAGCTATAAGAAAATAGTGAGTAGCAATACTAGTACTTCTAGAAGTGGAAGTAGTAATAAACGAAGTAGAGGTTTTAGAAATAGTATTACAAAATGAGGTAGAAACAGTAATAAAAACAACATCAGTACTTAGCGTAGTAGAAGTAGTAGTAGTATCAGTAGTCGAGGTATTAATTGAAAAGTAAGAGGAAATGTAGTGAACGTAGTATTAGCAATGATGGTGGTGGAAGTAGTAGAAGTACTAGTCATCACTGTAGCAGTAGTAGTCATGAGAATAGTTATTCAATGGTATAATTCCTAACTGGGGGGGGGGGGGATAGGGGAGTTATGACAATCATTATGCCGATTTCACATGTCCGTCATTCGTGTCGTGTATTGTATGTTCACATCAGCTGTAGATTTCACACGTGCATAGATCGTACATCGCAAGTACGTTGGGATAATTCGTGTTGTATGAAAAGTGGGGTAGGGATTTCTGTGAACCCCACTCTCTCTCTCTCTCTCTCTCTCTCTCTCTCTCTCTCTCTCTCTCTCTCTCTTTATATGTTTTTATATCTGTCTCTTATTCTATATTCCTCTCTTTCATCTCTCTCTGCCCCTTCCCCTCTCTCACCCCTCGTCATTTCACCTTCTTAGCACTGTTTGGTTAATAAGCCTGAGGTGCGTGTTCGGAGTAGGGCAGGGTGGTGGGGGTGGGGGGCAAGAGAAAATGGAGTGTATCAAAATGCGTGGTTGATCTCCATTTCCAAAGTGAGGCTATTTGTTTGTGGGTCAGCTCCCAGGGATCCAGCGTGATCGTTATACTCGCCAAAATTTAAATAGCCCGGCGGGACGGAAATTAGATTTGACCGCCTCCGTATCGATTCCGTTTCCTTAAACCAACCAAATAGTCCTACTACATAGTACCCGTTTACCCCCTTCCCCGCCCCCACATCTTTCGTACCCCTACCATTACCCCATTCTACATTATTCGCCCTCACTCCGTGTCTCCTCTTACCCCTCCTCTATTCTTCTGCTGTGACATGCGAGCAGTATCAATTACCGTGAGTGAGAAATGGTTCCACTGATGCCCCATCAGAGAAGGGGACTATATTGACCATTAATCGCAAGAGGAACGTAAACATGATCGGCTCATTCTATCACCCCTCAGGACTGATGCATGGTATGTCGGAGAGAGGGGGAAATACAAGAGAGAGGGCGAGAGAGAGAGAGAGAGAGAGAGAGAGAGAGAGAGAGAGAGAGAGAGAGAGAGATGAGAGAGAGAGAGAGAGAGAGAGAGAGAGAGAGAGAGAGAGGCGAGAGAGGGGATGGGTGAGAGAAAGAGAGGGTGCGAGAGAGGGAGAGAAGAGAGAGAGAGAGAGAGAGCGAGAGAGAGAGAGAGAGAGAGAGAGAGAGAGAGAGAGAGAGAGAGAGGCGGAGAGGCGAGAGAGGGAATGGGAGGCATACGGCTTAGACGCCCTTGATTTCTCATTCGCAATGAACCTACCTGTCCCTCGTTCACATGCGTTATAGGCGCCCGAGTATACTGTATCGCGTGACTATGAAAATGAATTGATGTGTGTACTTTAATGTGTGATACCTTAACACTGACGAGGTCACGTCGACCCCCCACCCCCTCTTCTCTCTTTATCTCTCACTCTATCTCTTGCTGTTTCTTTGACTCTCTTCCTATCTCCCTCTCTCTCTCTCTCTCTCTCTCTCTCTCTCCACCCCCTCTCTCTCTCTCTTTAACCCCCCACTCTCTCTCTCTCTCTCTCTCTCTCTCGTATTCTCTATCTCTCCCTGCCTCTCCTTGTGTCTTGTTTTCTATCTCCCTCTCCTTCTATCATGTTATCCTTTTTTCTCTGTTTCTCATTTCTTGTACACCCCCCCCCTCTCTCTCTTCCCCCTCCATCTATGTTTCTTCCCGTGTCACGTTGTCCGTTTATCTCTAAGACATGTAAGAGAGAGGTTATTGCAACAAAATTGCTAACTCGGTTAATGCCCAATGGTCAAGTAGCAATCGTGAAAAATATCATCGCGTTTCCCGATCCCTCTTAATGACTTATATAACATGCACAATACAAACATGTTGCACTTAAGGGCGTGTACTATTACCACAGATGCCCCATCTGACATGCTTAATGTAGCGACAACGGGAAAGATAAACAATTAGGAGCTGACGTGGTGCAGAGCCAACGCCCGTCTATATTTCATGCTCACTTATACTAATGACCGCCAGTGTCACACCAGTCCTAGCAAACAAACTATTAATGATTGGAGATGATTTATTTCTGACATGGTTTATGCCGACCTTGTCTGCGCGCTGGCAGGATGTGCCATTGTCTCATGGCCATCCGAAATGTCATGACTGAAAAGTAATCATAATAATCATGATAATAAGAGGGTAAAGCCGTTTGTTAGTCGACAGAATGAAATATTGGATGATATTGTCTAACCGTGGACACACGTGACATTTATCCCATTCATGACCTACTAGACCTGAAGGATGTATAATTGTGCATTATTATGTTGTAACACTGAAATCGAGTAATTAAAAAATCGTTAAAAACAGAATTCAAGCTATACTAGTTATAAGTGAGTATCTATGCACAATGAATGTTCTTTTATGATTTTTTTTTGTTATGTGGACAACATTCAAAGGGGACCATTTGAAATTTGTTCATAGTGATTATGTTGTGCATTTAACATATCCTGGTGTCTCTAATGAGTTTATCAGCCATCTCACCCACCGCCCTACCCTATACCCTACCCTTTTCCCGTGTAATAACTCATATACGTGGACATTAGAGTATGGAGTGTTGCAGGGAAAGTGATTACATTGACCAAAATCCTATTTTCGGATACCTGGGTCCTGGCCGTAATGGGATTTTCTGAGAATTACTTTGAAGCCTGCATACATCAAGCCATGGGCTCCCTGCTGTATGATCACAGCGTCTCAAATCTTCCAAGTCCGTATACAAGGTAGCTACTGTAGCCAGCTAGGGTTTGTATTACATGGCATATACCCATGCTATCTACAACGAATCAATTGGATGAAATATATCTATTACCAAACATTTTTTGGTTAGATTCCGATACCGGGTATTTGTTCGTATATTGTGTATGTCCTCATCAGTAACACACTGATGGAAAGCATATAGAAGAATTTCAAGAGAAAACAGTGGGTCTACCTACACAAATGATAATGACAAATCAATATAACCCTCCATTACGGAGGTCTCTTAGAGATAAATCATTCATGTGGTTACTTAAAAACAGTTTTCATTAATGTCGAGTGACAATTGAACTTTTAGCTTGTCTCTAATGAATGTGACTTTTATGCCAATTTATGTAATCAAATCACCTGTCCTTGCATGACAAAATTACCTTGCCATGGGGGAAACAAAGCAGACACTACAATAACGTTGGAATTATTGCCTATCCTTTGAAGCAATTCATTCAATTATGACGCCCCCGTGTGCAGCGCGTGCATAGATATAGTGGGTGCTCGCAAAGAATGCAATTCTAGCGGGCTGATTTTGTGTCAGAAACGTGCATTGCGTCATAGGGAGCCATTCCACGAAAGTAAAAAGGCGTGCGCTCGTCTAGACGCCGCACGGGCCGGCCTTGAATGACGTGTGTTCGATCGAGGGGCCCCGCGTGAGACCAAGGAGCCGTACTTGGTAGGAGTGGGCCTAGCGCGCTGTATGAACCATGGCCATTCTCCGTAACCGTATGCAAGGCGAAGGCATCCCATAATGAACCCGGCATTGACGTCTGGATTTGTTTGCAATCGTATCCACTTCCGGACACACTAGTACACTTAGACCGGAAATGGACATGACTACAAGCGCACTCCCAATGTGGCTGCAGGGTGCATCATGGGTCAACTTTGCCAGATAATTTATGAAGTATGGGGAATTGTAAATTGACTCATGTCGACCTTGTAAGCGATGCCCGGTGGCGGAACGACGTGGTTAGGCGTGGTAAGGGCGCGGGAGGCCAGCCCTGCCCTCAAGTTTTTGCCAAATCAGTTTTGGGTTCCATAATTTCATGACACATGCACAATTTTCCAAGGCTCGCCCGACGCTGCGACCTTGCAACCCTCCCCATACAAACATGAAGCCTTCCTCCGCACGGTTCCTGCTTCTGATGATAGGTAGCAATCACGCGCCGTTAACGCAAAAATACACGCCCTCACTGTAAAGTTTTTACTCTAACATTTTAATATTTGTAATTTCAATATTAAATACATATTTGTAATTTCAATAAAATAAATATTTCATATTTCAATGAAAGAATATTCAATGAAATAAATATTTTGATATTTCGTCCAGAAGACAATGAAACTTGATTGAATTCGGACCATTGTATTTATGCATGTGATTATCACGCCCTCAATGTATCCAACTACCATATTGTACCCTTATGTGGGTCAGCTGACTCTTCAACCCCCTCTGATCTGTACACACATAACCAAAGTTTATGTTGAAGGAGAACAAGAAGCGCCCACTGTGGGGGGAAGTGCTGTTTTTGCTTTGGGTGTCGATGTAACTCCTTCAGCATCCAGCTCCTCGGTGCGTGAAGGGAGAGGCGTTCGTGTTTCCCTTCAGAGTCATGCGGTCCATTAGGCGGGGAAGCCAACGCGACAATCTCCTCCAAACACCTATACATCAAGAGACGCCATTCATTATACCTAGCATGGAGACAAAGGGTGAGGGAGGAGGGGAGGGGAGGGGGGGGGGCGGAGGTTGAGGGAGACCCCTACAGCTCTTTACCGCTATACACCTCGCCCTCCTCTAAACACTCATACGACAAGGGACTCCAACCATCACACCTATGAATGCTCAAAGCCTAACGTAGAGACAGACAGAGCGAGAGAGCGAGAGAGAGAGAGAGAGAGAGAGAGAGACAGACAGACAGACAGAGAGAGAGAGAAAGAAAGAGGAAGAGAGATGGGGGCATGTACAGATATACATACAGAAACAGGGGGAGGGACCCCTACACCCCATGCCCTTCTCCCTTCACGCTCCGTCCACACACCTCTCCTATCCGTCCATGTTCACTATGAGCTCTCTTTGTAACTGAATGTCTGTGCCCTAGTGCAGCGCTCGGAGCGTCCAAAGCATCCCCAGCCAAACGTTAAAGGAAAGCATTAGATTATGCAGAAGAACATGAAGAAATGCAGAGCTTCTAAACCGATAAACGGTCTTTCATCACCTCAGAGACAGAGGTGTCCCCCTTGACTGAACTGCTGAATTCTACTGGCAAATCGGCACTCGGGAAACCTCATCCATATGAAAATAAACACCCAGTTTTGTTGGTTTTGGTATTGATATTAGTGTTCGTGTATAGATTTGTTCCTGGGTCATGTTATATGTATATGTTTTAAATCATTGTAACTTACTATCAATAATAACTACCGTGGCAACATTTGCAATAACGAGAGCTCATTGGCTGTTGCCATGGTAGTTACCATTGTTGATGATCAACAATGATTGAAAACCTTTATGCATTGTGGCCCTGATACATTATTTATCTTGTATTCAGTATCGATAGTATTTATGAGTTGTATCCAATAGCAATGCTTTTCGCCCTTAGTAATGATATTGGTGCTAGCAAGTAGCTAAACCGATATTAGCTTGGCAGATGATAGGCCTTGGCATTTGTTACCTTCATCTTTGCATCAGCGTAAGTGTTGGGAATCGGTAGTGACACATGACGTACATATCGATGAAGTTGCTAATATTGAAATTTATATTGTTTCAATAGGTGTTGCTATGGCTGATGATACTGAAGATATATTTAACATTTGCACTGTTACGATGATGTTATCACAATCAGGAGTGTCAAGTCTTTTGCTACAACTTTGCTTCCATCGATCGCTTTTATATCATACTTATACCAATACATTATACGCTTCAATAAATTATTACGATGGTATCATGAACATGTCTTAACACAGTGTGATGTGACGGAAACCGCTGTTTACTAATCCCAACCGGTTTTTTTTTATTTATATGTTTTATTGAGTCAAAATTAAGAAAAAAGCAAATATTTACAAATAATTACAACAGATCTGGACCCTGTTGCTTACCATTGATGGTAACTTTGCTATCAATGGCAACTTTTATGCAAACCTTGAATTTAATTGTCTGTCCAGCGATGTTAACATGGTAGTTACCATTGATGGTAGAGTTACTTCTAGTGGTACCTTTTATGCAACGGGGCCCAGGATATTGGTAAACCCAACTGTTGACATACTCTGAATGCTTTCGTCACAATAGTTTGACACAAGTGAGGTGAGAGATAGTCATGATAATATACATAATCATTGTCTTTTTGCTCGTGCTATCATCATGATTACTGTATATATTCCCATTGGGCTTCTACTTCTATCGCTGTTGCTATTCCTAATGCTATAGTGGTTGCGAAGTGGCAGCAGTGCGGTAGTGGTCATTGTATCGATAGTGGCTTGACCTAGTGTCGATCGTGACGCATGTGGCACCTCAGGAAGCCGCAGCGGCCGTGGTTGTGTTGATCCTGTGCCTTGGAGTGTGTGTGGAGGATATGCTTCGGGCTAGGCGGGCCCACACCCCGACATCCACATGTAGGATTAGCCTCCTCCCGTGTCACTGTACAGCGGGAGCTTGCAAGACATTGCCTTCCATCTCCCCATTTTGTCCATGTAGTATGCAACTATATGTCCTTACCCCCCCCCCCCCCCCCCCAACACACATACACACACACACACACACACACACACACACACACACACACACACACACACACACACACACACACACACCTTTCTACCTATTTATAATACTGGATATGATTATGTTTTTCATACACTATCGCTGTATTTGTTTGCCCCCCCCCCCTCTCCCCCCTCTCTCTCTCTCTTTCTCTCTCCCTCTCTCTTTCTTTCTTCCTCTCTGTCACTCCCTCCCCCCTCTCTCTTGCTCTCTCTCTCTCTCTCTCACACACACACATACACACACACACACATACACACACAAACACACATTCCTCTTACCCCTCTCTTTATCTCTGTCTAGACACCACTCCCACCTCTTTGCCCCTCTCACTTTTTTCAAATAATTATCTGCAAGTCGGTCTTTCTCCAGCGCCACCCTCCTTCCCTCTTTCCCTCTCTCCGTCTCCGCCATCTTCTCCGCCATCATATCCCGTACTAACCTATTCTCCCTCATCCCCTTGCTCTCACTTCCTCCCCTTTTGCTTTCTTCATCTTTCCCTCACCCTCAATCGCACCCACTCCAACACGAATTCCCGTGTCATCGTGCTTTCCCTACACGTATGTTGTCGTTCGTATGCTAGTGGTCGTCATGAAGGGAGTGACATTTGAAGATGAGCAAAATGTTTTGGTTTCCATCACGTCATCTGATAGTGTCAATGTAGACCCACACTGCTGCCATCAGAATCCCGCGTGTCTTGTAAAGCCTGAAAAATTCGAACTGTACATGTATTTTCTGTAATTTGATACAAAGTAGGTCACGGCATCTTTCGCCACTTCTCCATGTGAATGCCCTTTTAATGTTAATGCATTGATGTGTTATTCTCAAAACATACCTCATCCCAAACGCTGTTGAATCAGCCGGTGCCGATGTGACGTCACCATTCCCTGTCGTCGCCTGACGACAGATCGTATAGCGTTGTGCCTAGCTAGATGTCATGTCCGACAGTAATGCAAGACTCAAAGTCATCTACAGAAATTGTCTTTGGGATCCACGTGTGGTGAGTGGCGTGAAAAGTTAGCTGGAATTTCTAAAGCCGCCACCAACACCTCGCGAAAAATTACCCCCCATGTGTTCTCACCTCAAACTCCTCACTTGTTGTAAGTACGTAGAGCGGGATAGTTCATTGTCTTTGGACTCATGCGCAGAACCATCTTTACCTGAAATAAACAAATATTTTGTAGAGTAGACTTTGTAAACCTTCATCACCAAAAGGTTTTCCATGCTTCTTACACAATTTTGTAGTGATATGATGCGATCATTTATCTAACGGAATGTGTTTTTTCAAGCTTTGCCGACAACTTGTCCTTCCCTCCTATTTCTATTTGTATTGGCCCGTATTAAGAGCAGAGGTTTGACGCAAACCGTATACTAAATCTGAACTTTATGGGACGCTAGATTAAACAATATGAAACATTATTTTTAATTCAATGTAATTTACTTTGTCAGCGGAATCACTATGGTGTATTGGGTTTGTCCAAATAATGGTTACAGCAAATATTTGAAGATAATTGAAATCACCCACTGTTGAATTTTTGTAATGAAAATCAATGGTTTTGTGACAGCATCAGATGATTTATTTTGCGTCCCATGAAGTTAGTCTAGGTTTAGTACTTTTTGCGTTAAACCTCTGTTTAGAATACGGGCCTCTATGTATGTTGCCAATGGTTTTCTGCAATTATGTGTGGGAATAATAAAATCAAAATGTACAATGTAAAATTGTCTGTAAATGGAACATCGTTAGAGCTTTGTTGTCATTTTACCAGTAACCAATCGCAGATCCCCCATCTTCCGACTCTTATGTAATGTATTTTGTGTTTATCAGATTATTATTTGGGGAGAGTAAGCCGGAAAGGGGCAGCACTACTGCCCCCCGAGAGTATGTGTGTGTAAGGGGTGGGGAAAGGGGGGGGGGGGTGGTAATTGTGTTTTGTTTTTAGAAACTAGCGCAGTGGCGTATGACACATGCCCAAGATAACTGATATGAGTTTGTGTGGACATTCTACACGACGTCGCAGTGACGCACGTTTCCTCCTCGGCCCCGGTCCTGCCCGCCTGTTTATTGTCTTGCATTACCGAGATTCACACCCCTAAATGAAGCCAGAGCGAGTACATTTCATTACCTCACGGCCAAGTTTCTCCTTCATCCAGTCCACCCTTCCCCATCCCCACCCCCATCCCATCTGATTTCTAAGTCTCAACGCCAACCCGACTTTCGTTTACAAAAATGCGCCTAATTCCAAATAACGCCGCACTAATGGACACTTCGTTTACCGTCTTTGATGGAATGAGAACACATTTTTATCGGGTAATGCGTTTTCCCAAAATAAAGGGGATCAGTATTGCTTTTTAAAGGGGAAAACCGTTCCCCAAAGTAGTTAATTTTGAGAAAATTAGAAAAACGTTGCAGTGAAATTCAAATATTGTTTCAACATATTAAAGACGACTATAGTTTTGATATTTATGAAAATGTACATTACGATGATGGTATAATTCAATACGGTTTCATTGACATGTCCTGTTCATAGGCTTAATTCATTTCTTCTTTAACATCTTTTATTTCTTGTCTGTGTGATAATATGTTTCACTCAATAGTTTCCTTAAATCCCCGCTATTTCTCAATAAAAGTACACTTTCCCAAGACGTGGTTATCTCCACGCTTGACAGCATTTGGGTTGCAAATCGCCGAGGATTGCACAAAATTACAAAAGAAAACAAAATTGTTATTGTACAATTCCTCTTAAACATATTTTTGTACTTGACATTTTGTCTTCGTTGTGCAAGGCGACTCATCATGGCGTACTGGGTCATGTGGTGTCATATCTTATCAAAACATTTTGTTCACCATCTTCCAATGCAGGCTTAGTGCATATGAGATATAAACTACGTGTTCGTGTCGTCTAATGAACTACTACTGTTAACATCAAGTTTTGCCGAGTTGAATACAATGCTTTAGAACTTATTGTGATAATGCTCGATGTGGCCCCTTGTGAGGTAATTGATTTATGAATAGACTATTTTTCACTCTAGGCAAAATGAATGCATACATTAGATATCACCGTCACTCCTGTACACAAACAGCGATATCTCACGTATTATACATGGCGCGCGTGATTATTATCATAAATCGATGTGTAGAGATTGATCGTGTATCGAGAGTTTGCGATTGCTCTTGTGCACCTCGTTATGATTTGATGACACGGCCATGTGCGTTGCCACCTGCCGAATCCAACCCCGACGTGTTATTGAGAAGACTCGTTTCACATCTAACAAAGACAAGCACCATCACAACCCTATGACGTGTACAGGCCTTGCTGGTAGAAGAGAGGAAGAGACAGAGAGAGACAGAGAGAGACAGAGACAGAGAGAGACAGAGAGAGAGACAGAGACAGAGAGAGAGAGAGAGATAGAGAGAGAGAGAGAGAGAAGAAGGAGACAAAGACAGACACACAGGCAGAGAGACAGAGAGAGAGAAAGAGGAAAAGAGATAGGGAGAGAGAGAGGGGAGGGGAGAGAGAGGATGACGTCATGCGCTCTCCCTATCTCCCTGAATTGATATGTCGTCAAAGTGATACACTAAGTCTTGTGCGGTTCTTCACTTGATAGGGTTACAATGGCAACATTCAGCTATAGACAGATCGAGAGTGATTTGGAAAACTGCTGCCATACCCCCTCCCCTTATAACTATTACCTCACCTCTCTAAAAGCAATTTTGCCATGACCGTCGTGGTTGTCTAGATTCTCATACACTTTTTTTTAAAGAACTGATACGGTGAGAGCTTATGTGTATATGAATATTCTTTCATTTATGTAATCATATGGAGTATGATTCCAATTTCAAATGTGTTTCTTTTGTGTTTATTCATGGGGGTATGTCCATCGTCCTTAATTGATTATAAGCAGTTACACCATACAACTCTGCTATCATTGCATAACATCATCGGTCTGGTACATGCAGAGAGATTGTGATGGTATAACACGGTCACCCTACACTGGGTATCATAGTGGCGCTGAGAGAGAGAGAGAGAGAGAGAGAGAGAGAGAGAGAGGGGGGGGGGGGGCTACACCCCCACCCCCCTCCCCATCCTTCCTATCCCAACCCCTCAGTAGTTCGGTGATAATTTTATTGAGAGTATATCGCATGGAAATCAACCGTCACGGCCATGGCGTAATACGAGGGGTGTGAGCTGACAGCGGCCTCCTGGAACGAGAGCAATCATTTCAATATTTGCCATGTCCAATCATTCTCGGTGGCGTTGACGGCAGTGATAGGATCCGATGTGATTCGGTAGACGCTAATGGGTTCCTACCCGTAATCGCGTACACCTTCCCTAACTCCACTCCACCATGCCCACACTGCATGTGTATAACCATTGATCACTGGCTCTCTCGTGACGTCAGACCTCCCCCCCCCCCCCCCCCCCTATTCAGCATATAGACCATGGTTAATATCCAACGTACCCCACACGAACAAATCGCGACCCGTCTTCTCGCCGCTTCACCAATCGCGATGAAACTCAGTAATCGATGTATCCGGAATATATAGAGCTGGCACGCACAAGTCTAGCATGAGAGGGGGGGGGGGGGGGGAGGGGGGTGGGAGGGGGGTGGGAGAGGGGGAGGGGGGCGTGGTGAGGGGGGAAGGGGGGGTGAACACCACTTGTCCACAAGAGGATACACAATAAACTGAGTTGTTATTGATACAGGACTCTCAGTGATCGGTGCTCAGAGGCTTAACCCACTCAGTCCCAAAGGCAAGAAACTGAGTTGTTATTGATATGGTGCTGTTACTGTTAGTGCTTGGTATTTAGAGGGTTAACCCAGGATGCAATGCTGTCATATTACTTGTTATATTTCCCGCAAGAACAAAAATCATAGAGAGTTAAGCTCGGTATTAACCCCTCCACTGCTGAGCCGAATGCTGCTTCTTTCATGTGTGTCCGTTACTGTTGCAAAACTCTGACGATGGCACAAAAAGAGTTAATGGCTCCTCGGGTTCTCATGCCGTCACTGGAAGCGATCAAAGCTGAAAGGAAACAGACATGCAAGACATAAACCAAAGCTCACTTCCTGAACTACAATACCCAGCCTGCAATTATCCTAATGATTTATCTATTAAAGCATTCGGACGTGTCTCCCGTGATATCTGGCCAATTTCTTCTTGGTGCGAAAAGTACGGTCTCCCCCCTCTTCTGACAATGTTTGATTCCAAACTTGTCCAAAT
>CAVLGW020000513.1:0-12196 GCA_963669155.1 Arbacia lixula
TCAGGTGGCAAGACCTTCAGGATCAATAAGACTAAGTGTTGAAAAAAACTTTTGACGCTTTTGAAAAAAAGCTTTAAAAATTGATATATTTACTTTGGGACAAATTTGGACCTAGACAGTTGTGTGGAGCAGATAATTCAGAACACAACAATGACTACTTTATCACAATTGTCAACAATCCACTGGCAACACTGCCACCACAGTGTTATTAATAATGTATGATGATTTCTGCAGAAAAGACGATGTGCGTTGACAGGCGTGATACACAAAGGCCATTGTTATGTTCTGAATTGATTATCTGATACACATACATGTTTAGATAAAAGGTATCAATTTTTTTGATTGAGTTGAGTCACACTCCTTGGGGTTGACTCCTTTAAACCTGACAGTCATGGCCTTCTCATGAGGATTGGAAAGCATCCACGTCACAACTCTCCCTACCCCTCCTCTACCTCTCTCTTTCCACTCCCCTCTCCTTTTCCTGTCCCCTTCCTTTCATGTCCCCTTCTTTTCCTTTCCTCTCCTTCTTTTCCTCTCCCTCTCCATTTCCTCTCCCCCTCTTTCTCCCTCTCCATTCCCTCCCCCCCTCTTTCTCCCCCTCCCTCTGCCCCTCCCCTTCCCTCCCTCCCATTCCATTCCCCCTCCCTTTCCCCCTCCCTTCCCTCTCCCCATCCATTCCTTTCCCTCCCCTCCCACTCCCCCTCCCTCTAAACCTTCCTCACCTGAGCGGTGGCCAGGGTAGAGTCACACTCCTTGGGGTTGACTCCTTCAAACCTGACAGGCATGGCCTTCTCGTGAGGATTGGGCAGCATCAACGTCACAACGCACTCTTCTCTCTCTCTCTCTTTTTCCTCTCCCTCCACCTATCCTCTCCCTCCCCCTTTCCTGTCCCCTTCCTTTCCTCTCTCACTTCCTTTCCTCTCCCCTTCCTTTCCTTTCCTCTCATTCTTTTCCTCTTCCTCTCCCTTTCCACTACCCCTCCCTCCCCTCCCCCTCCCTCTCCCCCTCCCTCTCCCCCTCCCTCTCCCCCTCCCCCCTCCCCTCCCTCTCCCCCTCCCTTCCCTCTCCCCCTCTCCCCCTCCCTCTAAACCTTCCTCACCTGAGCAGTGGCCAGGGTAGAGTCACACTCCTTGGGGTTGACTCCTTCAAACCTGACAGGCATGGCCTTCTCATGAGGATTGGACAGCATCAACGTCACAACGCTCTCTTTACCAAACATGAGCTTGGGCAGCAGGAAGATGCGAACATCGGGGATATGCTGACTGCAGTCAGAAGAGGAACCAGCAACAGAGACAAAAAATATAATGATGGAATCATTGTCAGAGATTTTTAAAATTGTACTTTTACACTGACCAATCTGTCCTAAATACACATAAGTACTAAGGAGCTGCATTTTTCTGTAGCAGAGAAGGAGAAGGTCCCATTGTATCCAATCATTCATTTATGTTGTATAACTATTTCATTTAATGCCTGGGAATCCAAGTTTGGTAACTTCACATATGATCATTTTCATATTTCTCTGTAACTCATCAGTTTTTTAATGATCCAAATCAAAAGAACTAATAAAATACATACAAATAAATAAGTATGGCAACTGTTTTCAATGGCAATGGCGATTTAATGAGACAATTTATGATAATTTATGATAATGTTTTTTAACAAAATATTACAATCAAAAGAACGAATAAAATACATGAAAATAAATAAGACAAGTCTGGCAACTATCTTCAATGGCAATGCCGATTGAATGACACAATTTATGAAAAATAATCACATGCAGAGCCTTCATCCTGGTATGGGCCTAAACAAGATGAGCGAGTGGAGGCTTTACATACAAAGTCCACACATATGTGCATTTCTTTGAAAAGGGTAAGGAAGGGGGGGGGGGGGTCCATAAACTACCACTAGCAGCCTTTGTACTTCCGACTCATTGTCTGACAGATAAACTTTTGCTATCATTAACTCTTTATGGCAAATTCATGCATTTTTGCACAAGTAATACATATATAAGGCAAAGAGCAGCAGTTGGTCTTGCACACATTAGTTCATTTTGGTTGATATAGGTTGCATTCATGCGCCACTTTTTTTGCCCTAGAATCATGATTAGAATCATGATTCAAAACATGTTTCAGACAAAATTTAATATATAAACGTGCTTCAAATAAAAAAACATGAAACGAGGAAAAAGGGGCGTTTGGAAAGACGTTTCTGCAGAATCACGTTAGAAAAAGGATGTATGAATGCAACCATGACTTGACTCATGATCCTGTGACGTCGTTGTGTCAGCCTATTTCCGGTGCTAGTCAAGCAGCCCACGTAGAAGTCAGAAAACGCGGGCTTAAAGGGCTTATACTGTACTGGGAAGGCAAAAAAGCCTTCAAAAGGTAATTGTTAGCAATCTTCTTGCCAATGGTCTTAAATTCATGTATTGACCATTTTAGAAGCTTGTTAAATGTTATTTGCCCTCAAATGATCCACATATGGAGCAATTAATTATTAATGATTAAATCTTCAAAATGTTCGGGCCGAACATTTTGAGGATTTGTGATTTAATCACTCATTACTCCAAATGTAGATCATTTGAGGGCAAATATCTTTCAGCAAGCTTCTAAAATAGACAATACATGAATTTAAGACCATTGGCAAGAAGATAGCTAACAATCACATTTTGAAGGCTTTTTTGCCTTACCAGTACAGTATATGCCCTTTAAAAGGTGACCTACAATGTACACTTCCTCGATCAAAATGCGCACTGCGATAAGCACTGGATCGGCTCAAATTCGAGGAGAAACGTCATTGGAGAGAAGGTTGTCTGAACGCAGATGCTGCCGTTATGGTGATTCATGTTTGCTTTTTGAATCATGATTCAAATCATGGACGTGCCAATCAAATTTCAAAATAGACACACCCAACTACAATGTTCAACCTTTTTTGCATCACCATCCAACAGAAATACCTCTGAATTGAATTCTCATCAAGGCTGATCTGTGACAAGAGTTTGTAACTGCAAACTACCTGTTACCCCTCCCAATGATAAGTGGGCTAGTGGCACCCCGCGAGCTTCTACTCACATGGCGACGAGCTGAATCTTGAACTTGATGGAGGATGGGTTGAATTCCGGCTTGCTCAGGTTGTGCTCACACTCCTACAAGCAATGAAATGAGAATATATAAAGTACGGCACCATAACCAAGACTTCTTTAATGAATATAGTTCAAGCTCAAATAAATTTGCCCTACATCACAGTTCTGATAGAAAGGGACAGATTGATGAAAGCATTGATAATAGCTTCAGTCTAAAACGTTTTGCATTTTCTCCACCTTCTCTAATCACGAGCCAGTACAATATGAAATCTAATCCCATGTTAAGTATTAAGATAGTCATGTGCTTTGTACATTTCATGTATATGTATATAAATTTAATGTATTTTTTAGTTAAAATGCATTGAATATTTCATTATATCGACTGAGGGCTATAAACTGAATATCCTGATTGCCTTCCCATACCCTTACACAATGTATCCCATGACTGAGTTAACATGCATGGAATATTTTCTTATATTGACTAAGGGCTATAAACTGAATACGATGACTGCTATCCCTCACCCTACATCGCTGTGATCTCTTGATGAGTAGATGCTTGTGTCGGGGGTACATCTGTTCCACGGCAGCGCAATCATGGTCCGGGTGGTGCAGCCGCTGACCGATGGTGCAAACTGCAGGGGAGGAGAGCAAGCAAATCTGACCTTAAAACCTTGTGTGTCAGACAAAGTGACCCTCTATAAGATTTGTGTGTACAAGTGAAAATATCATACACATATTGCACTTGAAAAGTTTAAAGGGTTACTAAATTAGAAAAATAAGTTCCCATTAATCTATGTAAAATCATGCACTGAAAACGAATTTCACATTCGTTTGCCGTAATAAAGTCTCATTTTGACGAAAATTTGAAAAAACGAACGCCTCCGGAGACGTATGAGAAGTCAAAATTCCATAGATTGTACGGAAGTCAACAACAAACCATTTTCATAATGTATTCACAACTTTCCCCCTAATTGCGTAGTAACGCGTTATTGCATTCACCTGTATCTTGTCATTCAGATTCAATGGATGGAATGCACTTTGAATCTATTAGTTGTTGCTACTCAGACAAACCTCGGACAAGCTTTGGGGTTCCCATTGGTAACGTATTGTTTGAATGGCTTGAATAAAACATTTACGCCATTGGCATTTATGGAATTTTGACTTCTCATACGTCACTGGAGGCTTGCGTTTTTTCAAATTTTCATCAAAATGAGACTTTATTGCGGCGAACGAATGTGAAATTCGTTTTTAGTGGATGATTTTACATAGATTAGTGGGAACTTATTTTTCTAATTTTGTAACCCTTTAAGGTTCACTTTAACCCTATTCTGACTGCGCATTTTGAGAGCAGGTGTTGACTGGGGGAGGGGCTCATTTTAACTAATATTTCGGCCACGGAACGTTGAATCGATGCAAAGTTTTGCAAGGAGATAAAGGAACGAATTAAGAGCGCAGCTGCATGTTTTGTTTTATGAAAAAAATATCAAATTTATAGCACTTTCCCATTCATTGAGTGATTATTTGATTGATTAATTTCTAGTTGATTGTATCATTTCAATAAACTTGCTCTCTGTCAATCAAAGGTGAGCAAAACCTTAATAACATCCCAATTTTAAAAAAAGCAGGACAATCGGAGAAACAGATATGGCAGATGAAACTCAGAGATCAATTATAGAAAAAAAGTGGCTACTGTTCATAACCTGTAAGACATGTATATAAACGGTGACAAGAAATGTGGTATTTAAGAGCAGGTTGTCTTTTATTACATAGGTAACTAGAAAAAAAGATTTGAATGCAAAAGATTTTTAAGGGTAAATACAAATTGCAGTCTTCTGTACGGGTGATTGCTATAAGCAGTTTTCAAATTATCTTGGTTTTCAAATATTGTTTGGAATAACAACTCTTACTATTATAATAATGATGATAATGATATATTTGTAATGCTCCATCACTCTGGTTACACTTTTCTGAGGTGCAGCGGGATTGAACAGATGTACCATACAAAGACTGAAGACGGCAAAAACGTCTTGAGATTGGTATTTTATGTGTTCCATGGAACCAGCATTGTGAACACCAAGAGGCAAGCCCCTTCCAGAGCCCTGTTGCATAAAACCTACCATTCATGGCAACTCTGCAGTCAATGATAATACCATGGTAATATCGCTCATCAGACAAGCAAATTCAAGGCTGCCATACAAGTTAACCATTGGTAGCAAAGTTACCATCAATGGTAAGTTTTATGCACCAGGGCCCAGACCTTAGATGCAGAAACAGAATAAGCTTTTTCTCCCATGGATTTGTTATTGGTGTCACTAGCATACCACTCCCTGTAGAGCGGAAATGTTTACCATGGAAACATCCAATCAGCTCTGAGTATTTATAAATGTTGTAATGGTACATGTAGTGACAACGTTACTCTTACTTTTCTCCAAGACGATGTGCTGGGTCAGCAGTTTGTTTGGGAGGGCGTCCACTTCCTCTGACGCCTCGCTAGGCTCAATGGGAGTGATTGTAGTCTGTTCATCCTTCAGACTACATCAAAGGAAAGGAGATGGGGGGAAGAGAGATACAGATGAACATTCAACAATGAGAGATGAACATTCAACAATGAGAGATAGACACAGGACCCCGTTACATAGCACTTACCATTAATGGTAACTCTACCATCAATGGTATCTACTATGGTAACACTACTCGACAGCAACTGAAATTCATGGTTTCCATAGAAGTTGCCATTGGAAGCAAAGTTACCATCAATGGTAAGTTTTATGCAACAGGGCCCAGGTCTCAAAACATGAAACAAAAATGTTTCCATAGGAATTAGTTCTTTTCCGATAACTAAGTGCAGTTAGTTTCTCGATCAGTTCCTCCTCCCCCATTCCCCTTCCCCTAGAAATGACTGCACCATTTCCTTGAACAGAATTGAAACATCCATGAGGCAACATTTGATGATGATCCCCCCCCCCCCATCCCCTACCTACCTACACACACACCCACCCTAGTCCAGCTACTTGTTTTGCAGAAAATGCATTGGTAGTTTCTCGATCCCTTCCTTCTCCCATATTCCCCGCTCACTAGTAAAAACTCTGCCATTCCTTTGAACAGAATATGAACATCCATGAGGCAACACTTGACCTCCCACCCCCCCCCCCCCTACACACACCCACCCACACACTCACCCACCCATACACACACACACACACCCATACACACACACACACCCATACCCAAGTCAAACTATTTGTTTTGCAGAAAACGCACTGCTAGTTCAATAATCCCCATACCCCCTACCCTAGAAAGAACTGCACCATTTCCTTGAACAGAATATCTACAAGGCGACATTTGCACCCCCCCCCCCCCTTCTCCCCTCCCTCCCTACACACCCACCCACCCTAGTCCAGCAAATGTTGAGAGGAGCACGCTGCTCCTGCGCCGGCCCGATCCGGGCCCCAGGTATTTCTCCTGGAGCCTGAAGTAGGCCCGTCTCCGGGTGAACTTCTTGTGCTCCCTCTCCATCTTCTCCTGTTTGGCCAGCTGGTGGTAGTACTCCGTCAGCTCGGAAATCTGCGGAGGGGCGTGAACCATGATGAGCAATGTGAACACTCTCTTCAGTACTAAGTCATCTCTGATGGATCAATTAAGGGCAGTTTACACGGAGCGTGATCGGGTGGTAGTGCTCGGTCTCCTTTGGATAGGTTTACATGGACATAAGCCATAAGCAATATAAACACTCTCTATCATACTACGCCATTTCTGTAGCGTAAATAAACAGGGACATGAACCATGATCCATGTGCACACTCTTTTAAATACAAAGTCATCTCTGCAGCAAAAATAAAGGGACATTAACAAAAATCGTGATATGATGCTAGTGCTCAGTCACGTTGGAAAGTTGGACGGGGAGAAGAACCATGATCAGTGTTAACATTCTCTGTAGCACAACATACTACTGTGATCTGGCAGTACATGAAGAACTCCTCTGAAAGTTGCACAAGGACATGAGTCATGAAAAACACTCTACAGCACAAAATTATAGCTGCTGTATGAAGAATCTTTTCTTTCTCTTCTCTCTCCTCCCAGATCCAACAAGATTGCACCAAACAAACGTGTAAGTGGATAAAGTTGTACAGACGAATATATCTCGTCCATATTGAAAGCATGAAACGTGTCAACACATTTTTGAAGGTGCTTACACATAAACGAGCCTTTAAGTGCATTTCTATGTAAAAATTAACACCGGAAAAAAATAAAGGAACCTCTCAAAGACTTACTCGCTTAGCTCCATTGTTTTCTGGTTCAAGCCATGGGCCACTAGCTGCAGAGTAAAAAAAAAACAAAAAAAACAGACCATTGCACTTGCGAATTCATTTAGTCTTTACAGACATACCAGTACACATGTTCAATTGACTTTAAGACAGGGTGTCCCTTTTGCCGGTAAAAAAAAAAAAAAAAAAAAAAAGAAATAACACGGAAAATGGGAGAACAAATTGTATCACAGCTTCCCTCACGATTCCCTCATAATAGAGCTAGAAACTGTTTTTTTTTAAGACAGAGTTTCCCTTTTGCAGGTAAAAAATCAAATATTATGTAATTTATGTAGTAAAAGCCACAGAAAAAAGGAGATGCTGTATTAGATCTTCCCTCCCAGTAATGGAACTGGAAACTGACATGAGGTGAATTTATAGTGATCAGTAGATTGTGAGAAGGTTTTGGGTGGGTCGTCCGAAACGTATAGCCTCGAGACCAGAGACCGCTTTGCGCTAGGGTCCACTTCAGCTGCTGGCCGGTGCGTGCATTCAATGGGAGTAATGCTTGCAATGTGCGCTGAGAGGATCAACAGGATTATGAATGTAGACTCTGCTCGCTGTGATCAAATGTAAACACAGATAGTTTTTCACTTTTCCTGAAAATTTATGTGAAGCTGTGACTGTGAAATTTCATACATGTTATTGTTAGGGTATACTGTTGGTTCCTGTTGAGTTTCATGACTTTTGCAAATGTGCTGAGAGGATCAACAGGATTATGAATGTAGACTCTGCTCGCTGTGATCAAATGTAAACACAGATAGTTTTTCACTTTTCCTGAAAATTTTTGTGAAGCTGTGACTGTGAAATTTCATATATATATGTTATTGTTAGGGTATACTGCTGGTTCCTGTCGAGATTCATGACTTTTGCAAATGGGACACCGTGTCTGTAATTTGACCTGTACAGACATACCAGTAGACAATATTAGACATGTTTACTTGATTCAAGAGTGGACAAATATATCAACATTATCCAGGTGGAAAATTGTCAAAACCATGCCATCACAACACAATTCAAACATTACTGAAGTTAATTATGATTGAGTATTTAAAACACTCCTTCCTGAAGTCCCAATTTTGAAAGTATGTTCTTTCCATCCTACTTCATATTTGGCTAAATATTTGAAAGGATGCTTTTGAACTATTCTGAAAAGCATACACTGTATATGTGTACAAGTCTCTCTATTACAATATCTAGTTGATAAGTCCAAACAAGGATTGATGTTACACCCTACCTACCCGACTGAAAAATATGTGAGCTCCAACAGCACAACCCACATGCAATGTAGTACACAATTAAACACAATACTGACAAATAGCAAACAATTTTCAAATTCAATACAGAATAAGTATGTACATGTACTCTCTAAATCTTTTACCAAGGGAGTGTTTCACCAAGCTGTTTTTTTCGTAAGCTACGATTAACTTTATGCACGACTGCTGACATGTTCTTGTGCTACATCAGATTCAAAATGATTTTGATTCATATCAGCTAATTTTGAAATCTAATCTTTGTAAATTAAAATTCTTGTTGCTAACAAGCATCCGAATATAAAATTTGTGATTTATCAAATTTGATTAGGATTGTTGGATAGTAACTACCAGTATGTTAAAAGAGGAACAGACTAATTCTCAGTTCAATTTGATAACAAATGATAGTCAATATGGATCATTTTTCAACAATGCTCAGGATAGAGTTTAGTGAAAGGGCTTTCTGGGCTGATTTCAACTTTGAAAGGAAATTTTTTTGCGTACATTGTACAATGCATGCCTATCCTGTAAATGCATGAAAAACAAGTCAGAAAAAAAATCTTGGACCCAGAAGGATTCTCAAGATGTTTTTACCAGAATCCTTGTCTGCAATGCCTGCGTCCCGTGAGCTCCAGCGGCAGAGCCCACAGGCGAGGTAATACGCCTTCTTAGTGGGCGGAGTCTTAGTGGGGTCCTTGGGGTCAGCCACGGTCACACTGGTAGCCCGGTGAGAGAGAGTGTGGCTGCAGCTGGGGCAGTCCAGGCAGTTCCCACACCGATTCTTCTTGGTCTTGGCTTCGGCTGACGGCATATTCTCCAAGCAGTTGGGGCAGTAGTGGGAGTCCACCTGGAGTAAGATGATGAAATTAAAAAAAAAATGATAGGACACGGCAAAATTGGGTTTTAGTGGTCTAAACTTGTTTAGATTGCTCACTTTAGCCTAGAGTTAGGGTTAAGGTTATCTTGACCCTAACCCTAACACAACCCTAACTCAACCCTAGTCCCTAGAGCCTTAGGCTGAAGTTAGCAAATTAATAAGACCCCCAAACCCAGGATTGCCTAGGACACTAAACTATCTATTTATCTAGCTTATTGCTCTCCACTGCAGAAGGGAGGCCTTCTCACTATTTTTCCATTTTTATTTTTCTTCTGCCATTCGTTTCCATGTCACACTACCATATTAAGCAAATAATCAACATTGGTGCAGGTGATGGAACGAACTATCACTTCCGAGGCAATCTGGATGTAGCTATCTTTCTGAAGAGCAGCTGAGGAAAGATAGCGTATACATTCAGATTGCAGAAGAAGTGATTGTTTGTCTCATTGCCTGAAACCAAAAGTTGATTATTTGCTTTATATTCCACATCTGAAACCAACTATCTTTCCCCCAAAAGACAATTTGATGAACAAAAGTAAAGTTTACTTCAGTACCTAACCCCGAGCCGCTACCATGGGGAACAAGCCTATAGGACGCGCGTTAGGACGCGCATTAGGACGTGTTAGTAGGTCAATTGATAGTCCGATTGTAACGCACTTTTATTTCGCGCGTACTCAAAATATCGATCTCGCATTAGGACTGTGAGGGGTGAAGAGATCAGTGAAACCAAAAACTACCATCACCTAGAGTGTAGCGAACTTTCTTCTCAGGTGATCAGATGGGAAAAACTACGCTTTATCACGTGATCTACTCTTGACCAATCATATAGCAACATTCTTAGTACGTGGAATATAATCTCTAATATCACTCATCCACCTCCTACTTTGTCTGCCTCTTTCTCTGGTATTAGCTCTGGGGGTCCAGAGAGTTAATTTATGTGTCCATCGATCATCTTTCCTCCTGGCCAGATGACCAGCCAGTTACATCTAGTACTGAAGTAGGAATTCAACGTTAGGGATGCCTTAGTGTCACTAGATGGCTGTACACCCGTAAGCGCAAAAGTGGAATGACAAAATGGTGGGGGCAGCTTTTGATTATCCACTTCACTTTTTTGTGAAATCATGATGAAAGCTAAAATGTTTCATTATGAGGTTCAATTATAGGGGAGAGAGTAGTTTTAAGAATAAATATTGAGTTTCTATTTGGCTTTTGATTTGTAATGTTTTGCACCGATGAAGTTGTGGCAAGCAAGGGTTTAATGAGCCTATGTTAGATCTATGAATATGCGGTTTTGGTGAAATTCCAGAGGGGGCCAGGTGCTGAATTGAAAGACACACACAGTGGCTCGAAATTCTAAGCGTAGCTTGTCGGCTGCTAAGATAGCGCCGCTACCATACCGCAGCTGCCACAGGCAGCCACCCTTTACTGGCTAAACCCGCACCACTCTGATCAGCACTATAGCTCTGAAAGTGATACCGTAGCTTGCGGACACGCATTTCATCATGTAGACTCTCTCATACTGTAATATCGGAACATGTATCCGGCGTGCCGAGCAGTGCGCTCGCGTGCTCGCAGTTAGGTCCAATTGCTAACATGCCTGACGTAACACCATACCTGCTACATGTGTAATATACTTGCTGTATATATACACATGTTCAGGTCCATAGGGAATTGTGGATATTGTGCACATAAATTGTGGTGACTTCAAAACCATGAATTCTTGGACTGTTTTAAAGTCTTCCAAAGATTCATACATTAATTCCATGCCCCCAAACCTTAAAAATAATATCAGCTTACCAATTCATTAGGAGAAAATCCACGATTTATTCCCTTCAGCTTATGTAGTAGCGTCTGCTCTCCGCTATGTTTACACGTCGAATGAACGTATTAGCATACGAAAAGAAATTTCCACCGTGACTAGTCTTTATCAAAGTCTGATGGCATTATTAAGCTCGTAATTTGTAGAAGCTCATATGTCAAGTTTTGTAGCAGACAAAAAATAAAAACATTGTACCCAGGTTATAATGAACATTTACGTATGTCATTGAATATAAATAAATAAAACTGCCAACTTAATGAGATTTTGTCATTTATTTCTAAATTATAAATCGTAACAACATTTAAGCACAAATAATATCGCGAGGGCTATTGTGCGCACAGCCTGGATGTTTACAAACATGCTATCGGCACTTCTTTCGCTGAGCCAACTATCGTCCGCCCCGTTACGTGTCAAATAAGGGCTAGGGGGAGCTACGAACTTTTACACGAAAATTTCCTGAGGTTAGAAATCTGACGAGCGGTGAAACCTGATTAGCAAAACTACTTAGAATTGTGAGTAAAAGATTATGTCTTTCATTTTAATTTGCGAATCATATTCCAATTAGTGCAAGAAAGACGGCCTGCAAGTGATTTCAATTAATTTACGCAAATTAAATAGTTATGCGTATTTGAAATTATAGGCCGTTCTGCCTTACTTCGTACACACGGCCTATGGAGTTTGAAGCTGGTGCGTAACACTAGGCTGGCTGATCCTGTGCAGATTCAGCAACCCTCTGGAATATACGCTGAGCGTGATCAATGACGCAAATTTTGTGTACAGTGTAGCAGCACCATCTTTGTTTGACTCAAAGACGATGCTAAAATCTTTTTAAAATAAATACTTCTTGTTAGTTTTGCCAAAA
>CAVLGW020000514.1:0-12101 GCA_963669155.1 Arbacia lixula
CATGCAGCTACGACACAATACAGGACTTTGAGGACAACTTTCCGGTATTTGCGCAGCATGATCACTCATCATAGTTACAATCATCAAATTCAATATCATCACTTTCTTCAACCAGGGAAGTGTAAGTGCTGGGGTAAGCACGAGAGTATTTTTTTTTACACTTTTGAGAAATGATAAGAAATAAGTTACAGCTCAAATGAAACTGAAATTGACACACCATAATCTCAAATGTTGTCATATTTTCTCGGAGCAGGTTTCGTGATTTTTTGTTCTTTTGATAATGAGATTTTAACTTTGGGACAAATTTGGACATAAAATGTTTTGTGTATCAGATAACCAATTCAGAACACAACGATGATCATTGTATATCACACCTGTCCATCCATTAGCAACTGGCTTCAGAGTGTCATTAATAATTCATGATGCTTCCGGTAGAAAAGAAGTTGACACGTGTGATGCACAATCGCCATTGTGTTCTGTTTGGCCAACTTGGTTTGAAAAGGTGAGAACGCGGTGCTTGTTGCTTTGTTGGGCAAGCAGATATAAAGATATGTGCCACGCTGTTGTCCAATACTGCTGCCCACACTCTGTATCTGATACATGCTAACATACCATTTTCGTAATGTATGCACATCTTATGCACGTCGTTCAAACAATGCGTTACTGATGGTAACCCCCATAGCGTGTCCGAGGTTTGTCCGAGTAGCAACACCTTATAGATTCAGAGTGCGTCCATCCAATGAAACTGAATTACGAAACACAGGTGAATGTAGCAAGGCGTCACTAAGAAGAATGGGGAAAGTTGTGAATAAATTACGAAAATGGATTATCATGTTCCTTTCTTGATTAGACGTATCGAATTCATATTGTAAAGCCAAGACAACAGCGCTGCATATGAGTGTCAATATGATCGATAATTATGCACGGATAAACCTAATTCATGTTATTCAAAATTTACTTTTATACCGACATACTTGTGACACTTGCTTCATGAACACTCATCAAACATGAATATTTTTTAACGTGAAATGTTGATACATCAAACTTAGATATACATAATTCATGGAGTGAGAATAAGTGAACTGGTCAGTGTAACATTTTTCAAGGTCCTGGCATGACCTTGATGTCATTTACGAGCATATCAATAAAAATCTATTACTTCCTATTCCTCAAGATCTGATCATCTTAAGCTAATGAAATTTGACATGCATATAGTTATTGAAAGGACAATTCATTTCAATGGAAAAAAAAAACGCGCGCGTATATTTTATGTTAATGCATTTTTGGAAATTGTTTTGTATATGTTTCAGGCCATTTAAAAAAAATCCTTGCGTGCGTGCGCGTTCGAACGTTTTCCGTGCGTAACAAAAGCGCAACGTCAGATTTCCATTCTTTTACTGAAATAATGTTTCTGACACTACACACATCGCATCCTGTTATTTTGATCCATGTTTATGCAATAATAAGGTCGTGCGGGTGCGTCAAAGTTGAAATTCCGCCAATACGTCTATGCATTTTTGTGTGCAAATATTGCAAAACAAAAAAAGCATGGCTATCTTCAATCGGCCATAGCTCCTTAGAATGGTTGGTGACCACCATTTATTTTTAATACTCTGAAGAGTGTAAATGTGTAGATGTTATTTCATGTCTCAATTTGTCGCTAAGTACATCTTGACGTTATATTGCCATATGACTTACTACTATTACTATTATAAGACTGAGACCAAATAGACGTAAATGATGCCCTATCTTGAGACGATGCAATGCCGTTATGGTACTGATTTCCTCACAAACTTACAAAGCAGTATTATTACTCCATGGATCATCGTGATACTGTTGATTTTTTTTTCTATTTGTATGTGAGTGAGCCGCCAGCCAATATCCATCTATTGATACTATGTCTGTTTCTTTGAGGTAAAAAACAAACAAACATAGTATGTATGTATTCATTATACTTTATAATGAAGAGACATATTGCTCTAAGTTTAATCGTTATTTGTTTGTTGTTTATGTGTTCTATTCACAAATGGCCACAGAGGCTGTTTTCATTCATAACAACATACCCCTATGAGACAACAAAGACTACTGTATACCTGCGTGTACACAGTTGACATTGTTTTTTCTTTTTTTTTTGTCTGAAGAGGTGTAACAGCAAAATTCACGGAGATAAATTAATACGTACTGTGGTTCAATATGCAATACTAAGTCCATTCTGTATTCGTATGCCACTGTGTATGTCCATGCATTCAAGGCGTGGTGTGTGTGTGTGTGTGTGTGTGTGTGTATGTATGTATGTGTGTGTGTGAGTATGTGTGTTAATTAATTAATTAATTTTTTATTTTTTAAATTTTTAAATTTTTTAAATTTTCATGGGGATCAAAGGAAATTCTTAAAGAATCAAAATGTGCAATTCAATTATCCTTATCATAAAATACATCATATATTTTTCGAGAACAAAAGGAATGCTCCCTTCCATGAACAAAATCTTAAAGATAATTTCGGACTATAAAGAAAGGGAAGAGAAGTTAGCGATCAAAAGTTGTAAATTAGAGTTACACTTACAGAAATGGGAAGAATTGAACATCTAGAGGACTTATAGCATTTGTATTTTCTTATTTGTTCTGGGTGGTTACCCTTTTAAATATCCATAATGCTCGCCTGACAGCATCAGTTCAATTTCCGCATTTCTTGAGCGCGTAAGGGAATGGGGGCAGTTACACCGGACATTGGGGGGGGGGGGGGGGGGGGAGGACTTACATGTTTTGTGTGGGGTGGATATGTTCGGGGGGGGGGGGAGAGGTATCAGAAAAGATTTCATTCTCATGGAATTGTTTTATTATCATTTATACATATCTATTAGTATTATAATGACTATTATTTTAGAGGAATATGATTTATAAGTTGCATATATATTCAGGAGGAATATGGCACATGTACATATTTATATGAAATCAATTAAAGAATATGGAAAAGCAAAAAAAAAAAGTGTGTGCGTGCACGCTTGTGTGTGTTTTACAGTTATATTCTGATTTTATACTGCCTGCACTCGTCAGGCATATGATAGTCTGTCGGAATAGACTCAATATTTCTTTCAACGGGTATTACATTCCAGTTTGTTACTTTATTTATATTGTTCAGCTCAAAAAATAAATAAATAGAGATACATTTTAAGTGTAGGGACAATTTTTCAGGCTTTCTTACTATCTAAATTCTTATTTGAAGATTTTGTTTAATAAATGGGCCGTTTCTGCTCCATTTTATGCGTATGCAGACTAGCAATATCGATCTTCCACTAGCGATCGATAGCGCTCTAAGTTGTCAAACAAAAACACCTGTTCAACGAACACAGGCGCCCAGCTCAGCTCAGCATCCGTAAGTTTTGTTCTCTTTGGTCCTTTTTTTTGCTTTTGACATTCCATAAATCGGATTTAGTACGTATCTATGGTATGTTAAGTCTTAATAGGTTAATGTGGGAGTACCGTTTTATGTGTGAAGGTGTCCAAAGTAATGGATGAATCGAGTTAGATTGTGTTCGTCTTCATCTTGTCTTGATTTTGGTTTTGCGGTGCTTACGCGGTGCAGGGTGCAAGGGTGTAGGCCTACATGTCATGCATGTGCAGTGTGTGGAGGCTGAGTGCCTTGTGCCGAAATACGAGGTGGCTGTGCAGTGCATCCGTAGCTGGATGGATGCCGCCTTGTTTTGAACTAGGTTATGACTATGCCCTGTAACTTGTGTAACTTGCCTGTAACACAGCCTGTAGTCGACTCGGCCATAGTTTCCATTATATTCCACATACTAAGAATGTAGCTATATGATTGGTCAAGAGTTGATCACGTGATGAGGCGTAGCTTTTCCTATCACATCACCTGAGAATAAAAGTTCGTTACACTCTAGGTGATAGTACTTTTTGGTTTTGCTGATCTCTTCACTCCTCACAGTCCTAATGCGTGATTAATATTTTGAGTACGCGCTAAACAGAAGTGCGTTACACTCGGATTATCAGTTTTAGCTCGAAGCAGACGACGCCGCGGTTTGCAAATTTATGGTTATAGCGCGCTACACCGCGCGCGTACGTACAAAGCAGTGCAAGCCTTCCATTTATGCATTTCCCCCACACAGTATTTCACCAAAGCAAGTGTGCAATTCTCTACCATCTCGTACCAAAATTGACCTAGAATTTCACTTTCCTGCATTTTATTAGAATTATGAAGGGTATTCTCGGAGGATCTATGTTCTCACCGATACCGCACATGACAGGTAAGCGAATTTCGATTACTTCTTGCTTTTCCGACAAAATCTTACGAATTAGCGTCACTATGGCATAGTGTTCGTTGGAATTTGTAGAGTCTATATTGCAACGTGTACAAAGGCGTGTGTACGTACTGTATGTACACGTACTCGCAGTGCAAGCCTTCCATTTCTCGGTACATTTCCCCACACAGTATTCTACCAAAACAAGTGTGCAATGCTCTATCACCTCGTACCAAAATTGACCTAGAATTTCACTTTCCTATATTTTATATGAATTATGAAAGGTATTCTCGGAGGATCTATTTTCTCACCGATACCGCACAGGTAAGCGAATTTCGATTACTTCTTGCTTTTCCGTCAAAATCTTACGAATTAGCGTCACTTTGTCATAGTGTTCGTTGGAATTTGTAGAGTCTATATCACAACGTACGTGCACAAAGTCAATTTGCTTCCGGGTTTCGGAGCATCGCGTGAATATGAAACCAAAATGTACGATCATGTACGTTAAATTGTCATTTATTTCATGGATTGTTGGTATCAGATGTGGAATATAAAGCAAATAATCAACTTTTGGTTTCAGGCAATGAGACGAACTATCACTTCCTCGGCGATCTGAATGTATACGCTATCTTTCCTCAGCTAAAAGCTTCGGAAAGATAGCTACATCCAGATCGCCTCGGAAGTGATAGTTCGTCCCATTACCTTCACCGACGTTGATTATTTGCTTAGTAACAGATACATGTAGTTAGATCGGCGGCGCTAGTGCCGAAACTTAGGCCCTGGGCCTGGCGTAATAGTTACAGCAAACGCCCTCTCTCTTTCAATCACATTAGTTAGGGAAGGATTGAAAGAGAGAGGGCTTTCAAGAGGGATAGGATTGTTGCTTCTTGAGCAAGCTCTGGTTATGCCTGAGGAGCGTGAATTGAACCACCATTGTGGTTGTTAGATCGTAGAAACTCTAAAAATCATTGTTTTTCCAGCCGCAAATAGTGACCCTTTACAGTGCTGATCATATCATGCTTTCATAATCATTCATATGTTTATGATAGATCCACTCAAGCTTCAATCAATATTAGTTGCAAGTTACGATCGATATCATAGCTTCTTTGCGGCATAGATTTACGCTTGCACGATGGATAGATGAGTCATACTAAAGTATTACTCATAGTCATTCTATTGATATATCGTCCGATCATAACTCTTTATGATAAAGGTCCCACATTTAGACTGAAACATCAGTCTCTGCAGGGCGTTGGATCCACTGGGATTGCATCTGACTCCTCTGAACACCCTTCCAAAAATGTAATTTTGATTAAAGAATGCCTGAATGAGATGTTTATTCATATCAACAGCATATTTGACATTTATATTACTCTTCTTGACTTTTTGTTGAGGACAGTTTTAACCAAGTCTCTATGTATACATGTTAACGTGATAAGTCAAGGAAACTGTTTCAATCTACGATCGATGAACAGGTGAAGTCCTACAATCATCGTTGGATTCAAGTAAAGTAAGTAAGTAAACGCTTTATAATTTCAAAATT
The DNA here is from genome assembly GCA_963669155.1 of Arbacia lixula. Classification (NCBI taxonomy): domain Eukaryota; kingdom Metazoa; phylum Echinodermata; class Echinoidea; order Arbacioida; family Arbaciidae; genus Arbacia; species Arbacia lixula. Next base: position 5,796 of record CAVLGW020000514.1, read on the forward strand.
TTACACTTCATTATAAGAAGGGTGTGCCCAAATCTGATGTGAGCCCTTACTTGTAACTTTTTCAGGGCTAAATGTGTGTCAAACAAAGATCTCCCCTTTTGAGATGTGTTAAAGGGAATATACTGTGGGAAAACAAAAAGCCTTCATAAGGGTGATAAGCAATCTTCTTATTACCAGTGGTGTTAAATTCATACGTACAATTATGTATTGTCCATTTTAGAAACCTGTAAGAAGATTGCTTTTTGAAGGCTTTTTGTCTTCCCAGTACAGTATATTCCTTTTAAATGTGATCATAGGTTCTTCGGTAACGTTCTTTGATAGTTTTAATTTGTATTGATTTGATCACCAGAATTTGGAGGATAAACACCACCGCGTAGATCATAACCAGCCATGAGTTTCCAGGAAGAGTGGCAACGCAAAAAGGAGGAACGAAGCCGCAGGCGAGGGCAGGATGGACCTCAAACCAAGTAAGTAATGATATGAAAACAGCTAACATAGCATGCTCAAAATCACATGATTGTTTTCATGTCATTTATATTTTGAGATGAAGAGGGATTGTTTGGAATTGTCTAGTACATGTTGCTTCAAGGATTAATTTGTGTGAACATGTCTACAGTAAAGGGATATTTTGTGGCACAACTAAATGATTTGAAATTATGACCACCTTGCACCACCAAAGTATTGAATGTTTATGAATTTCTTCCAAAGTAACTTCAGCTTTAATCCTGCTCTGAATGTCCATTATTATAAACCTGTACATATTTGCCATATAGTGGTAATGGGACAGACAAGTGTATTACTCGTCTGTCCTGTTACCAACGTGCTGTGGCAAATTTGTACCTGTTGGGCAAATTTTCTGAAGCGTGCAAAACCTTGTAAAGTGCAAATCAATACATTTCTTTGATATTTTATTATTATTGGTTATTGGATGGTTTATTTAAGAGACAAAAAAATTTAATAAGAATTTTAGAGATAAATGCAAATGTTACAGTAAATGTAACAGAAGTGTACCCATTACTGCGGACAGGCCCAGGTGTTGAAAAGACATTTGACACACTTGAAAAAAAAAATATTTTGAAAATTATACATCTCAAATAAAGCTGGAATTCAAGCATTGAAATTCAAAGGATGTTAAATCTTTTGGGAGCTGGTTTTGTGACATTTCATCAGTGATATTCCTGTAATAATTTTTTCGAATATTTAAATAAATTTCTACTCTTTCAGTACCAAAAAAAAAATTGTGTTGTAGTCCTTGTACGTGTTCAGTACTTGCACACTACTGTACGTTTAGAATTTGTGTAGAACCGCATATAATGTACAAAAAAGAAAAAAAAAGAACTCTAAATCACCAAAGTGAGCCCTGCATAAAGTTAACATCATGCAAAAGAGGAAATTCAAACAAGGAACTGGACAACATCGGGCAGAACCCCCACCCCACCTCATCTTGATGTTTGTCTTCTTTGTTTGCTAAAGACCCAAGTATGGTCTTGGAATGGGCTTTGTGTCAACTGGTGACTGTTCAAGTGTTTGAAGAAGGCTTTGTTCGAATGTTTGTAATTGCAATCACAAACAGTTGTGTGTCTGTGTGTTAAAGATACAGATGGACTGTATAGTGACATGTTCATTTTGAAGATTACCAAATTATGTAATACTGTAGGATTGTATGAAGCTCAACATCTATTTTCAAGATTCCAGTGTGGACGATATGAAATAGCGATGTCACATAGTGCAGTTGTGTGTTGATTTGGATTTATTTTTTATTTTTTTTATTTTTTTATTTATTAGTGACACTGATTAGTGACATACACTACAGCTCAAAGGAATTGGCATAGGGAAAGGGATAGGGAAGAAAGGGAAGGAGCTGCAGTTTTAAACTGCTGTATATTTTGTCCAGTTGAGCATGAAACATGCACATGCTTTTTAGGCTAAAGCATCGTGTTTCATGCTGAACTGGACAAAATATACCACGGTTTAAAACTGCGGCTCCTTCCCTTTTTTCCCCTTTCCCTTTCCCCATGCCAATTCCTTTGAGCTGTAGTGTATATTGTATTTCAACCAAAAGCACAGCATCTATTTCCAAGACTCCAGTTTGGAAAATATGAAATAGTGATGTCTTACAGGGCAGTTGTGTGTTGCTTTAGAAACAAATGTACTGTTTAGTGACAAATCCATTTTGCGGACAGTTTTCTTTTTAATAAATACCAAATCATATTCATGTAGGATTTTGCAGTCGATATTTTATGTGTATTTTTTCTGCGTGAATGTGCACGCTCAGCTTATACAGTAGGTCATTATTCAATTTTATTTTCAATATTCATTGTCTCACACAGGTTTTTCTTGTCAAAAGGTATAGAGGAAAAGGCAGAAATGTTCATTGTTCTTGTACAAAGAATGATAAAGGCTAAACTAGTACCATTTGCGTTATGTAAATTTAATTAAAATCGTTCAAACGGTATAATACAAATGGTAACCCCAAAGCATGTCTGAGCAGCAACAACTCATAGATTCAGCATGCATTCCACCCATTCAAACTCACAAAATGCAGGTGAATACATTATGAAATGGGTCATTTTGCCTGATCGCCATACATGTACATGTACAACATAAATCATCAACAACAGTCAAATATTTAGACAAATTGGCCCAAAGTGCTCCACCCATTCAAACTCACAAAATACAGCTGAATACATTACGAAACATGTTATTATTCCTTAGTGCCGTACAGTACATGTACATACACTTCAGCTCAAAGGAATTGGCATCTAGGAAAGGGAAAGGAAAGAAAGGGAAGGAGCCACAGTTTTAAACCGCGGTATACTGTACATGTATTTTGTCAGGTTCAGCATGAAACGCGATGCTTTAGCCTAAAAAGCTTCATAATTCATGCTGAGCTGGACAAAATATACCACGGCTTAAAACTGTGGCTCCTTCCCTTTCTTCCCTTTCTCTTTCCCTATGCCAACTCCTTTGAGCTGTAGTGTATCTAAAGATAAACCATCAACAACAGTCGAAATATTCAGACTTGACCCAAAGTGCCCCACCCATTCAAACTTACAAAATACAGCTGAATACATTACAAAAAAGGTTATTTTGCCTTCGTGCCGTACAGTACATGTACATATCTAAAGATAAATCATCAACAAGAGTGGAAATATTTGGATTTGACCCTGTGAGGTCGAAGAGCGTAACTTGAGCATTTCTTTCTGATTGCAGCGGCTCCATGTCAATCTCTGTCTCAACCAGGAAGTCAGCCAACAAGCTCCCTGAGGTCCAGCTGGTATGTAGCATTGCAGGAACGTTAAAGGGCATATACTGCACTGGGAAGGCATAAAAGCCTTCAAAATGTAATTGTTAGCAATCTTCTTGCCAATGGTCTTAAATTCATGTATTAACAATTTTAGAAGCTTCCTGAAAGTTATTTGCCCTCAAATGATCCACATATGGAGTGATTAATGATTAATGATTAATGATTAAATCCTCAAAATGTTCGGCCGGAACATTTTGAGGATTTGTGATTTAATCACTCATTACTCCAAATGTAGATCCTTTGAGGGCAAACAACTTTCAGCAAGCTTCTAAAATAGATGAACATGAATTTAAGACCATTGGCAAGAAGATTGCTAACAATTACATGTGAAGGCTTTTTTGCCTTCCCAGTACAGTATATGCCCTTTAACCCCCTCACTCTCTCAGTCCCATCTCAAGGCAATGAATTGTATTGCGATTAACATTACGCCTATCAGTGTTGGGTAGTTTCGTGATGCCCGATCCAGGCATAAATACTCAGTCCCTGACAGTGGGGTCAGATGGGGTCAGTCATAAAGTGTGACTGAGGCCTCAACAATTATGATACAAGAATACATGATGTACATGTACATATGAACCTGCTTTAAAACTCGTACACTATAGCTTATACAGTATATCAGGCTCATTCCATGGGGTTGGGACAAAGTTTTCATGCAATGTCCATGTAACGGAGGTATCAACCATTGCAGTTCACCATGAAGATCAATTCAGGTGTGGTTAAGTTTTGAACTGTCAATGAAAAATTGCCCTCGTCTCTCAGTAACAGATGTTAAAATTTGAAATCTTTCTTGTGACCACCTTGTGTGCAATTGTCTGTGAACTTGTGCTTTGATAAGAAGTATGGTACCTGTACTTGTAACATTAAATAATTTCTTTTTTTTTCATAACATTTTTTTTTATTCACAGAAACAGACTCCTAAATCACCAAGGTAAGTTTTAAAACAAAAATCCTTCCTTTTATATTTGATGTTTGAGCATTGCCCAACTATTGTTTGATTTTAGTGTTAGCTTATGAATATATTTTTATCTGATATACCCTTACAATCTTATTGTTAAGAACTTTTAATAACTCATTATATAATCTTTATCCAGTTGAAAGTTTTATTTCGGATTATATCCATTCCCAGATTCTTCTGATGTAATCAGTATGTTTTTTTATATTTTGAATGAAGGCTCTTGGTACCTTCAGTAAAGTAATGCTTCTGAAGTAATCAAATATTGCATGGATAAAAGACATTGCTTTTTCAATGATATATCTGAGTAGCTCTTTGCTACTTACTGTTATGTGATATAAGTCCTTTTATCACTCCCCCCCCCCCCCCCCCCATTGCCAAATAATGTTTCCACGTTTATGACCACTTTCCAGAAGCCAAATTACCCTCAAGGTTATAGGTGACCTTCAAGGGACTAGTCCCTGAATAACATTTACTGGAATTTAGGATGACGTTGGTTTATAATAGGTCCAGTTTCTGTGAGATAATTGCATCCAAGAAACCAACCTTCTGTATGAATTTCGCTATAATTGTTTACTTTATACTTGAGACAGAAAGAGTACAGTATATATTAAGAGAGCTTAGAGAGTTCGAGGCAGATTTCAGGAGATTCATCAGGCAGCTATTTCAGGAGATTCGTCAGATACAAATAGATTGAGAGTTTGAGATTCATAAGATATATTCATCACAGAGAGTTATTTATCAGAGTTGTTTGAGTATTAAATATACTAAAAGGCAATGTACATGTACATCAAGTCCATGAGTCCTCCTTCAAGTTCAACTCAGAATTAAGCAAACTAGAGATGTTATTATAGTTGATCCCCATGCACACCAACGCATACACAACATTACAATAATGCTTGTAATTAAATGTTAAAGGTAGCCCGTCCCTTTTGCATCCTAATTCTAAAAGCTCCCTGACTTTGTCATCATTTGAGAGAGAGTGACTTTTTAACCTTTCCCTGGAATCGAAAAAGCATAATATTCAGTTTGGGGGAAATAATCTTTTGATAATTGATCAAGCTTTCTGTTTTCATACCACGAAAATAGTCAAACCTCAGTGAAAACTAGTTAGATTCTCATTTATTCTACGGGAGTTATAGTACCTCTGACCTTAAAATTTCACAGTTGGTATCCCAAAGATACATACTAAATATGTGAAAACTTTCATGAAGTTTGCAGATTTTTGTAAAAGGGACGGGCCATCTTAAAGTAATCACTTATTTTGTCCCATTGCAGTGTGAAGATGGCCAGTAATGGACAGAAGGAACTCAATGAAGCGGAGAAGAAAGCAGAGGTAAGTTTGAAGCTTTATTCTGCATACACATAACAAATGTAAAGGTTTGGGCATTTCCATGAATTATTGGTCAAAATAGTCTAAATATGAGGTTACAGAGTATAGTGTAGGTTTATTGTTTTGGTATGTTGTATGTCAGGATAGTTCTTTTATTTACATCCTTTTTTAAGTTTCAAGTCTCTGTCATGCATGAGATATTGAAGTACACATACAAATTAACCTATGAGCCTGTGACTTTCAAAGTAGCTTAATTGCGGTTTGATTTGTATTTAAAACACTACATTTGAAATGGGGGTGATGAAACATGAAAGAATGCTTGGTTTAAAACAGAAATACAATTTGATAGACCCAAGATTAATTAATAGCAAGAGTCTTTTGACAGATGGACAAAGTGTAACATAACTACCGGTAACATCACTAATGTGTTTTTGTTGTCGCAGTAAAAGATTTCTTGCAAGACTGATTACCGATATGTTATATAAATTGCTATGACACTAGCAATGATAGCAGGTAAAAAATTGATTTATTTTATTTATTTTATTTTTTATTATTTTTTTTTTTTTTGGGGGGGGGGGGGAGGGGGGCTATTTTTTTTAGCACATTGGACATTTGTGTCTATGGAAATTTTGGGGGCTCTTCTAGCATTTTCCAGGGCTATTTTTATCATTTCTGCCCCGAGCCCCTGTATATTTTTTTCCCCTGAATGAGAGT
>CAVLGW020000515.1:0-12100 GCA_963669155.1 Arbacia lixula
TTTCACTCTCTCTCTCTCTCTCTCTCTCTCTCTCTCTCTCTCTCTCTCTCTCTCTTCCTATCTCAGCCTTTCATTCTCTCTATCTCCCTCTTCCCATCTCTGTCTTTCTCTCTCCCACTTTCACACTCTCATTACTTAGTTGTGTAATGTTTTGTCACCTCCTGGGCCCACTTCAGCTCATAACACTCTACCATCGGCTGCGCAGTCGTGCTGCTGCCGGTTTACCATGTATATATTCCCAGGTCAGCATGCTGCTTTGTATATCACACTGGCCCAGAATTTAACTGTATCTTTACTGTATTTGATTTAAGATTATGTGTGTGAAATGCGACTGTTTACGTACAAAGGTTTGTTTCTTATAGATTCTTATTTTACCTTATTTTATCTCAGTTGAATTTTCGTAATGTTTGTATGTTGAACATGTTACACCTTATTTAAAGGTAAACATTTAATACATTATGTTTGCCGCATTTGTTCTTCTTTCTTTCCACCTGTCTTGTTTTTTTTTCTCTCTCTCCCTTTCTCTCTCTCTCTCTCTCTCTCTCTCTCTCTCTCTCTTTTTTTTTCTCTCTCTCTCTCTCTCTCTCTCTCTCTCTCCTCTCCCTCTCCATCCCCCTCCCTCCCCCCTCTCTCTCTCTCTCTCTCTCCCTCCCCCCCCCCCTCTCTCTCTCTCTCTCTCTCTCTCTCTCTCTCTCTCTCTCTCTCAGGATTTTATGGAGGATGTTGATGAACAAAGGGAAGAGTCAAAGATTTTTAGATGTAGATATCAACCCATTTTCACAGTGAAAGGCAAAAATTGTAGTCTTAATTCATTTGCATTAAAGTTGACCTAATCACACCGGTCCAATCCAACGAATACATGATTACATACAAATACATGTATATAGATATACACATGCTTGCACATACATACACAGTCACCCCCTCTCTCTCTCCACCTCGATCGCACCCCAAATAAACAGTTTGGTTCATGAAAAGAAAAACTATTGACATGATTTCCTATCCTGTAAACAATGATAATTTGCTGTTACATCATTCTTTCCAGCAACAGAACATTTCCCTCTTAATTCAATACAACATTTGCAATTTTATTTTGGATTTCTAGAGCTGTTATATAAAAGTTTATGCATTTCTCCGCTGTAAATCATATATATATCATAGGCTTAATCATCACCAACAAATCAATGATAAGTTTACCAGGTGGCAAGCATGTATCCTTCTATATCGTGTTCATGTTACCTTCAACCCTAACGTCAGCTGAGGTGATGGGATGTGCTGGTATGATTTTGTGCACTTGGATGCGACATAGATTAATACTTAGTCAATGTCAAGCAGCACGAGCTGTTACAATCTGGTCACATAATCGTTCAGATACGATATGACACGTTCCGAACCGATACGTTCTGCTGCGATACTTTAGAGGGAGCCGAACCCGCTGCGTATGGGCGAACATCGGGATAATCCCGAGTTTCGACGTTTCCCGAGTTTCGAGCTAATGAAGACGAAATTGCAACTTCAGGCTAGTTCCCCCGATCAGCAAACTAGCTCGCTATTTCGGCTGATCAGGCTAATGAAGAAGCAACTATTGTGTGTCTGACGAACTGCTGCTCTATGGGATTTGTGTGTATTAGTGCACCGCTTGGCACGCTTAGGCTGGAAGTGAGGACAACGCCCCTTTCATCTCCCCCATTTGTGGAGGCAGAATGAGGGGGGAGAGGGAAGGGAAAGTTACATAACTCTGACTAGTGATGTCCACCATTCACTTCTGCCAATTAACGATATTGTGACAGCACTTCATACAACCTTGTAATTTAATAATTAACATAACCACAATCTTAATCTCTATATCTTCGTCTTGTTACGCATAATCATACATTTCCGGTTAATGTATCAACTGTTTATTCTCAATAATCCTTTAGCATGTGTAATGCAGCTTGTTAACTGATATAACTTTTGGCATGTGTGATATTAAACTACGTCAGCGATTGGCCTCAACCTCATCCGGGGTATACGTGTGTATAGTCATCAGTCAACTCGTTTATATCGATGCGATTAAAAGTACTTATTCCACAGCATATCGATGATTGTGTTGCAGGTTTCGAGTCACAACTGCTCCATACTTGCGATCACTACACCGCGTATCGCACATTGGTCTGGGCATGGAGGGGCCGAGATTCAGCTATATCGAGGGTCTTCAGCACTGAATATCTCTGCGGAGGAGTCGGGGTGGCAGCTATAGACAGATGGTCGCATAGCCACGGTTGACTGTACTTGAATGTTCTAACAAATCGTGATTATAGCCAGTAGTTTATTTATTTATTTCACCATTTTAATGCCCTATTGTGTTCAGCTGAAAGCTGCATTGAGCATGCAAGGTTGTGCTGCCCCTGAAATAATGCGTCACCAAATCATTGTTGCTTGTCTGCAAGCATGGTATATGACGCACTGGGTGTTCGTGTCTTGTTTGGATAATAATAACAAGTCCAGCTAGGCTAATCCTCACACACTCAGACTATCCACATCGTACTTCCAGCATCCAATACTCTCGGCAATATTGGATGAAGTTGGCTTTATCAATTACTCTCATAGCTTGGACCAGACAAAAGCAAACACAATTTATGGGCAACTAAATGACAGCTTTCCCACGAGATGCTCACATTGGATGCCAATTAAGAGGAAAAATATTGGCCACAATAATTATTGGTTGGATGAATTACATGTCCTCCTGCTGTATGAAAACGTTTTGCAAGCACGAAATCTATGAGCGTATGGCACAACAAGTCACACGTGTTAACATACGCCCTCTGCGTTACGGGCCGACAAGCACAAAGTGCCAAATTTCTTACACGTTATGGGCAGGATATACTGCTGATTCCTGTCCCGTTTCATGAATTTTGCAAATGGGCTACTCTGTCTTTAAACTACATGTATTTCAATGTGACGGAAGGAAGATTTACCTCTCTGAGTGTTACTGTACGGTTTCCTATCGAGAGATCCCACGACTGGGGAGTGTGTTGTGCGGAAAGGAAAGGCACACCGTGTAATCATTACATTGCCGGGCCTTGAACCACATTGGATGCAACATAGTGTATGCCAATCTTAATGATAGAGTCGGCGATAAGCATTAATTTGCTTATGAATCGATAGATCGATAGAATCGATAGGTAACATGTTCACTATAATTTTTAAGCGTGGACAATGTGACATAGATTCGTCCTTCAAAATCATCTCAATAATCAAAACAAATGCAACGACAATTCAAAACATTACATCACAGCGCAGTCCGGATGTAAAGTTTTTTCGTAGGGTTTTAGATATAACAAATGCATGAGTTAGTGACATAACTTACGAGTATTCTGGCAGAAAAGGAAACTCTTCGCTTTCTTTGCGTGAGCGAGGTAAATTGTATCATGTTTATGCAATGTTTCTATTTTTAGTCAACAGAAAACATTCCGTTTTGATTGGCAGAGTGCGTGCGGTAATAGCCTTCGAATCAAGATCATGTCTGTTATTCTCCCGTTACAATGCTTACGTTTGCCTTTTTTCGTCTGCATAAATCGAGCACGCAACAGGGAAGGGAAATGCAAACATAAACACGACAAACAACCAACACACGACTGCTATTTTAACGTGAGTGATTATTTGAAGTGAAAATATAAATTAACACAAGATGTGATAAAAGAACATACGCGTAACAGAGTTTCCATTTTGTTTTAAGGGGTGTCTTCCGCGTGCACACGCCCATGCTGAAAGTCACTTTGAGATCAAAGGTACGCTCGGAAGGTAACACTTCGTTTTGTCACCTCTGCATATAAACGACAGTTTGACCTCTGTAATATAGTGAACCTTTGACTTAAACGTTTGTGCGCAAAAAAAACTACAGCTGTATGAGTCTTATGTGGATAGATAGTGAAATAATCCATACGTGTCATAATGTAATACAGACTGTACAAGGGAAAGTCCCGAGTTAAACGAGGTGTTAAATAAACCATGTTCCTTCTGGACATTAATTGCGTTTCATTACTTTGACATATTAAAATATATCTGTTCTATGTCTTTTACTCTTTCTATCTATATTCACATTTACACATATACCTTAGTTTATATTTGTAATCATATTCATATTCGTACTTTTGTATTTCTATTTATATTTGCCATTAAATTTCCTCTTCAATGTTTATCGTGCGTTATATTTTTGTTCATATTATGTTTGTTTGCAAAAGAAGAATACAATGTCATCTATGATGTCTGTGTTTGAATCTTTTATGAACATGAATTTTGAACCATGAAAAAAAAGAAAACAAATTAAATAACTACCAGAAGGAGTATCCATTGGCTTAGCAATGGTTGACATAGATTGTTAAATGTAGCAGGACTTGTTGTAGACTCCCCAAATGGACTTCACTTTATAAATGGTTCTTCGTGTCAATCTGGGTTCCCTATGAATTCCTGACCCCAAAGCAAACGTAACAATTAAAGCAAACATTAAACATAAATTCAACACAGGGATTTAAAGAAAATCAATCAAAATTATAAACGGCTCGACGCTTTCTACTTGGTTGCCCTTAACACGTTTGCAAGCTCATAATTAAGAACAAATTACTCTACAACTTAACTGCATGTGATGTAATGTTCTAAATTATCGTTACATTTTTTTATTATTTGGATGATTTTGAAGGAAGAATCCATGTCCATCCATCGATTTATGTGGCTCTGGTACCCCCCCCCCCCCCCCACACACACACCCCATCCCCACACTCATAATTGAAATAATGCAATTTCGTTATTTTGTGTTGATCGGATTCATCTTGAGACTCGGAGTTTGTTCCCCTTTAATTTGGTCATCACCAACACCGGCGATTTATCAAATCCGAGTTAATTGAACGTTCCGGTGAGGCTGAGAACACCTCAGTGGTTGATGAATCAGTTTGTCGGCGTTACCTGCGAAATAGTAAAGAATATGCATGTATATATTTTTGAACATATAACCTCGACAGTGACAGGAACAGAAAACACACATTGATGAAGCACCCACAACAATCTATGACAGAACACTATACGAAATACATATTGATGATGGTTTGGGGCAAATAGACCCATTAGAGGAACAGTTTTGAAATATAAACAAAAAACATCGTAATTGATGACTCTAATATTAGTGACTATCATACAAAGGAAAAACATCAAGAAAAACTATACACGGTTGGACCATCGGCGTCGTGCTTAAACAATGACTTTTTGTCTGTTTAGTTTGTTTGTTCAGTTATTTAATGTGCTATGATAACCCTGTGTTTAGACCCCCCATGATTAATATCATATTGAAAAGAACTCCATTAAGCAAAACAAGTAAAGGGGGCTGCAATTAAGTTCCATGCATCAATTAACACACATGGTTGATAGATGGTACTTCATTTCAGCCCTCTCTACGTGCTTCATCTAATGAAGTTCGTATTAATATGATATTACATGTTCTCCACTAGATGTACCTAATGAAGGGACTGTAATAAACCCTTTATGCGGCACATGTGCCTTTCTGCACCAATAATACACAAATTTCATACAACAGCAATTTGCCTTGCACACAAAAGGTTTAGTATCCTGAATCAACTAACATACATAATAGCTGACATGGGAAAGTACGGGGGCTCCCCCACCCATTGATGAATACTGTGGTTCGTCTTACTTTAATAAATTATCGCCCACATATATGGCATAGGTATTCATGGGGTCTTTACACATGACACAAAGCCAAGCGAACACTTTTGTTGACATCTCGTGAGGCGTCTATAATAAACAAATATTCAGACAAAGAAAAAAGGACAGGGCAGATATCTCTCTTAATCGTACGAGATTGCACCATCGGATTTTTACCCTTTCTTTCTCATGATCTCCGGCGTTTTTCGCAGAAAGGGATCACCAGTTCGCAGCTGTCATGCTTTGTGCCAGCATCCCTAACTAACATGCCTAAGAGGCCAAGATAAAACCTCTGAAGTGTCCCAAGGTATGCATTTTGCTTTGTAGTATATGATGCAAAATGACTGACGTAGTGTCAGGAAAAATGCGGAACTGGGCTAAATATTTCTCTAGTAACCATCATGCTTATGTTTACATTTTTAAACATAATCTTTATGATATTGGGCTTATTCTGATCTATTTATGGACGAATTGATCCAAACACAAACTATTGTATATAATCATGACAATATAAATCTATACGCGAAAAAATAATCGCATATTGCACGTGTGAGAGACTCGAGAGACTAATAACGATTAAGGGTGGGCCCTACCCAAATCAGTGTATTTTTTAAAAAAATCTTTAAAAAATATAAGAAGCAAATTAAAGTGTATCAAACCATATATGTATGTAATGGTCATAGTATACCGAATACTATGACGCGTGTGATGGAGATCGCACACACATCATTAGCATAATTTATGCAAAAAGACTCATTTTCATATATATTCACTTCCTGAAAAAATTATTGGAGCTAATCACTTCATTTTGGGGGCCAACATTTGTCATTAGGGTAGAAAGGAAATGAACTGAGTCAATTTTGTTATTATCTTAAAGTTTTTTTTTTACAAATTTTTTCTTATGTATTACTTTGAATTTTCGCCTAATTAGTATTCATGCCACTAATAACTAGAAAAATAAAAAAGATAATGAAAAATTTCTTCTATGATTTCCTTCTATCATAATCAGACAATCATCATGCCAAATTACAGCACAAACAAACGCACCACTAAGGAGATATTTGATTTTGAAATTATCAATACACACAAAAATTGCATTCTGAGAAAAACAAGGAAAAACATAAGCTACCAGTCTTGCGTCCATAAAAACTCATATATCTAAGTCAAAAGAAGGAAAAACACACATCAAATTTTCAGTGAAGTTAGATAATTTATTACAGAAGCATCCTCAAGCAAGTTTTGGACTCAATTACACATAATTGATGATAATTCATGTCTTATATCAATATTGATATCATTAAACAATATTATTGACAAAGTTTATTCGTAAAATATCATATTTTCGCTGCCTTTGACGGAAGACTCGATCGTGCAAATCCTTAAATATACCAATATCACTAGAGTATATACATAACACAAGCAAAATAATCATGAAATATGTTATAATACTTTATAAATAAATTGACATATATTCATATAGATAAATTATAAATTAAATTAGAAATTAGATGAAAATATAAATTACAAATGCACAAAAATAAATAATGAAACTGTCTTTAAAATGCGCCCGCCCCATAAGTTTCCCCTTCCTGTTCCAAATATGCTTCTTCCACCCTAGCCCTTCCCTTTCTGAGTGCTTCCCTTTTCTTCTTTGCTATCTCCACTGCCTCATGTTCTGCCCTCTTTACCCTTTTCCTATCCTTAGCTATTGCAGAAGAGATCGTGTAAGTACCCATCTCCAGACCCAGCTTCTCAAATACTCTGTTGCGACTCTGTTGAGCACCACAGTTGAACGCTAACGTGGATAGGTTCACTGAAATCTGTACTGCTCGTGAGCCCCTCCACTGGTGTTTTGGACAGCGCTGCCAAATGAGAGCATTAAAACTCTCATTTTGGTTTTGCGTGAAACCAGGAAGGCACTTCAAAAGAAGTTCTCGCTCACTTAGTCGCTTGAATGTAGGCAATAAGAGTTTTAGGAACACACCATCGAGGTGGTGGCCCTTATCCTCCATGTTGCCTTCTCTTTTGTACTTACACCATGACTGATCTCCATCAGGGCAGTACTGGTGACGTGTATTCTGATCATCCTGTTTGACAGAATGATACAGAACAGCCATTACTGCCTTCTGCATCTTATCTATCCCCTTTTCCCTACTATCTTCATCGTATATTGCACTTGGATCCCTGTTTTCATAAATAGCATTTCTATAATATTTACTTAATCTACCTACTGTCCCATTTTCACCCCCCCGTCATCCTATTCTGTCTCCTCCCTACCCCCTCCCCATCCCCTAACTTTTTCCCACTACAATCCTTCCTTACACTCTCTAGACCCCTATACATCCTCTTCCCAATATGACTAATACATTCTAACTTCATTACTTTGTGCTCATCCCCGTATACATTCATTACCTTATTATATGCCTTACTGTCCCCATCCCCTATCATGTACTTATACCTAACATTGTACTTCTCAATTGATCTACCCCACAATATGCCTGCTGCCTCACATTCCATACTATTACTTGACCCTTTATGATTTAATCTACAATTATCCCTATGACCCTCCCACCATACCATGTACTCTGCGCTATCCTTATCTTTCCCCTCCCATTTACTACATTCAATACAAAACTTACACATTACTTGACTATCTAAGACCTTCCCTGTATCCATGCTAATTACAACCCCCACCCCCACATTTGATGTAAATCCCCTTTTAGCCCAAGTCCCATCAAAGGATACACTTATATCTAAGATCGAGTCTTCCGTCAATTTGTCGTCCTCTGCCATCCTTCTTCTCCTCAACTCCTCTACCGCCTCCCTCTGCTGGTCCTTGACAGCCTATAAATAGAATGAAAAAAAAAATGATAGACTCACAGAAAAAAAAGAAAAAAAGAAATGTGATTTCAAGTAAAGTAAGACATATACACACCTCTTCAGATTTTTCCTCCAGAGTTTGTAAATGTTCATCAAATGATGAGCTGGTGACTGGCGGTGGCAACCCCAGCAGCGTTGTTATGGTTGCCAGCCCCTCTCTCCCTACTCCGGCTTCGCATGCCGCCAGTGTGGACCGCCGGTTTATGTCTGGTACCTTGCCATCACATGTGGGAGAGGAGTGAAATGTTGTTGAGCAGTCACATCTCCCACATGATATTGTGATGACAAGGTCCAGACCAGCCCGTTGCCCCTCATCATGCGTCAGCATAATTTCTCCTACAGTGTAAAATATAAATACATACAACATTAAAATATTTGCACAGCCTATACCAGATATATTTACATAGTTTCAATAAAAAAAGGCTTTACGTGAACTTATTCAGTATAAAGAGAATAAAATCTCATAAAAATAACTCGTCATTTTGGTCTCCTAAACTACCAACTTCTAGTATAAATAAAAACTAAAATGTGCAGAGTCACGAGAATGGAAATAGTAGACTAATTCAGGTGATAGAGGTAAATTAAACTTTCTTCTTTATCCAAATTTATATATCAAGTTTAGATAAATATTCTCCTCTCATTACTCTGTCACTCTCACTCTTAATCTCACTTAGAGTGACACAAATCACAAGATGATAAGTCGAGAGGTAGACCATCACGGCATCAGGCCTCAGCCAGGAGTCAGGGTGGATTCATTTTCGATACATCACTCTGTTTAATCCAGACAATTATTACGTCAAAACTCTAAAAAATGATGTCAAGGTTCCATCAGGAAGCCCTAAAATGACAAGATTTAAAGAAAAAACTTACCAGGTTCCCCATCAGGACATCTGTGCATTGCACCAAACGCATCTCTTAGCTGTTCAGCCTCAATAAGTGAGTACCCCTGTAAAGCCTGACACCGATCCCTATGGGTGGGACTGGTATCAGGAAGTGGTACTTTCCTTGCAGATGCTGGTCTTTCTGGAACATTAGTCTGCTTTTTCTCTTCTTCTAGCTTCAACTTCTTTGCTTCATGGTATGGTGTACCCTTAAACCCCCTCCTTTTCTTCTGACCAGGTCTTTTAGCGAGAGACCGCGGCATAATTAACGATTTTGAACAGAATGTGACTTGTGAAATAGTGAAAGTTAGTGAGCATGAGAGACAAGGCTGAAAAGGTTGGACAAGGAAGGCCTCCAGATGGAGCTAGTCTACTTTTTTCCTACTGGAGGCTGTAGGCCAGTCTTTGCACTTCAGTTTCTCAAAAAAATCATGAAAATTGGATGAAAAATAAGGAAATTAGAACAGTTTTTGTGACATGTTAGAACAAAGCATTTTCAAGGTCGCATACAAATGAAAACAACAAGTAATTAATTGACTAATTAATACCTTTGTAGGTGTTTTTTTCAACTGTAATTTTTGGATTCTGTACTTTAATTTATGTAGTTTCAGAAAATGCAAAAAAATAGAAAATGATTTTTTAGTCCATTTTGGATGCTATTTGGGGCTGACCCACCCTTAACCTTCTCATTATCATAGGCTTATTCAATGTACATGTTATATACATTCAATATACATGTTATACTTTTCATACCGAGGTACCGAGAGGGTAAACCTCAATTGTACAGGCGGTCTGGATGTATCAACTGTGATCAACCACTTCTGGAGAAGTAGAAAGAGCAAGTATCATGAGTATTATGAGGTTATTTTCTCCTCTGCGTCTGCTTGCTCATCATGACTCGTATTACAGGCATGGGACGCCCTAGGCCGACACACACCGTCCCCACCACCTCACACTAAGTCTAGATACATCATCTTTCCTCCGACATTGCCGACAGGGAAGCCTATCCGTTATATCCCCCCAAACCGGATTTATCTCAAGTTGTTATAATTTTTCTAAAATATCGTTGAAATGAAACATAGGTCATCCCGGATTAACCCTTTGTGTGCCGCTTGTGGATTAAATCACCATATATACACACAAATCGAATAGAGAAGAATTTTGTCTGACACACAATGGGAAAGCCACAATGCATTTCGAGCCCTGTCTAGGTTACCATGGTTACATGCTACTGACTGTACTTATGCCCATGCGGTCCCTAGAACGCATCTGCGACAAAGCAACCCTTCTCTCCAAGTAATACTTTCTCTTAATCCTTTGTGTGTGAGACGAATTGCTGCTCCATTGAATTTGTGTGTATTAATTGTGAAAAATATGACATATGACCTGTGAATGGCGAACGGTACCGGCCAACCGTCTTTTCACACACTCAGTTTCAGATCTCTGTCATTAACCTGACCTTCAACGGACTGTGCAAATAACGCACATTACACAATCATCCCCGAATTGTCCTTATCTGCTGTACACATAGTGTAAACACATATACATGTACCAGTGATTATCAAATCTATTTGTACAAATATATAAGGTTAACACACTCTAATCCTTGAAGATAAAGGTATTTCAAGGGGATTTAGAACGCCCCTTGAATGCAGTTGATACACAGGGGGATACATGTGGAGGGAGTATCATGATACAAATCTGAAATTCCTACAACGGAACGTTAGGTGGGTATATTGGCGTACATACATATTTGGTGGTATTATACGTAATAAATGCGGAATTCTGGAAGGACAAATTTGTATATTTAACCATTTATATCACACGCCCATGTCCTTAATTTCTCCCCACTCCATCTTTCCACTTTCTTTGTCAATACGCTATCATCACTATGGAAACATAGCATTAAGTCGGACAGCGCACTTTTCATCCATTTTGTCCATGGGGGACACATTCGGTGGGATGGGGAGACACCCCCCCCCCCCCCCCATTCCCCTACCCCCTTTTCCCTCCTGTCTGCCCGGCTACATCCATTGCATTCTGAGTTCATCTCGGAGGCTGTATGCCCTTCAAGAGTTCAAAGTCAAGTTTAAGTCTTGGTATTTTGTAGTGCTATATTCATACACACTGCCCCTTCAACTGTTCAAGGTGATGCGTCAGGCCCTGGCTTAAGTGTGACCGCCACGAACCGAACCCAGAATAGATCCGTACATCAATCTCCCCCCACAAGGTCCCTTACTTACCCACGCCTAGTCTAAGTTCTAGACGTGCTTTCTAGACGGAATTCGAGTACATACGCTGCTTACGGAACTGATAAGTACTGCGATTGCGCAAACCCCGAGAATCCGCTAGCCTAGTATCCTGGCTGTAGCGGATTCTCGTTGATCGCGCCTTTACTCGACTATGTAAGTCGACGCGCTCTAGTTCCGAATCGCGCCGTGTACTGAAATGGCAAAACACGTCTCAAAACTAGACTAACCCCTGCCATGTGTGCACTGCAGATCAACGAGTGTATCATAATGATATATTACATCACCTCTGTCTGTTTGTTTTTATGTTGTGTGGCTTACGGGAAATTCTTGGGCCTATCCTGAGAGAATTCGACATAACAATGCTTATGATCACTAGTGTCATATCTGCACCAC
>CAVLGW020000516.1:0-12066 GCA_963669155.1 Arbacia lixula
CTACCCGGTACGGTTTGGTGGCCAGCTGTGTGTACCGTATAGGGAGATCGAGAGGAAGTAAGAGTAATATGTAGTGGGGGATAAAGTAAGAGAGATACACTGAACTCCAAAAGTTTAGCAACACCTGCATTCAGTGTATAATTGATAGGCTTTATTGATATTCAGGCTCATAGCATAGTTCAATTAAGTTTCGTTTAGTATATAAGAATGTACATTTTATCCTTGATTCAAACAAAGTTATACTCTATTAAATGGCTGCCTACCAGTCAATATGGCATTTTCTCAAAATGCTAACCTTTTTATTACATTCGCGTAATCTAGATATCCAGAGCTTTGCACCATTATACAGGGTTAAATGCGTAACTTCATTCATTTTTCCTTTTCCTAGTTAGAAGTCAAACACGCAAATAAAATTAAACGATATTTAGTATTTAACTTGTATGGAAACCTCTTTTTTTTAGTCAAAAACATAAATGACAAGAAAGGGGATTGAAATCTGTAGACCGGGGCGGCCAATCCATGATTGCCAGGACTTGTGTCTCTTCC
This sequence comes from Arbacia lixula, assembly GCA_963669155.1. Taxonomy (NCBI): domain Eukaryota; kingdom Metazoa; phylum Echinodermata; class Echinoidea; order Arbacioida; family Arbaciidae; genus Arbacia; species Arbacia lixula. Next base: position 547 of record CAVLGW020000516.1, read on the forward strand.
GTTTTCTTCAAGTAGCCTTTGCATATTCTTTGAATAGTCGTGACGTGTGCTTTGGGTCATTGTCCTACTGGAAAACGAACCCTCCTCCGATCAGGCGTTTCCCTGAAGGGAAGGCCTTCCGCTGTAGGATTGAATGATAGCCTTGCTGGTTGAGGATACCCTCTACTCTGTGCAAATAAGAAAGATTGGATGATATCAGAGATCAGGGTCATGTTGCAGATAGGTTTTCTCGGTAGCTACCGTTGATGGTAAGGTAGAATTTAAAACCTATATGCAACATGCTCCAGGAAAGTGTAGAAAATCAATGGACAAAAAAAACGGGCAGAAAAGTAATAAGAAGAGGAATATGGAATAATGAAAAACGGAACAACAAAGATGATAAGGCTCTGGATGATTGTTGTTATCAAAGATAGAAGGAAAACAACAATTAAAGTCAATAGTTCAACAACAAAAAAATAAAAGGTTAAGCGATGGTTGCCAGGAGTTCAGGTGTCGTGACTTCGGGCTCATCACCCTTTACCGACTACCATTAGTTCCCTTCTGGTATGGCGACCGGCCCATCGCGTATCCCTTCCTACCTCCTAAAAACTATAGCCTATAAGAACTATAGACTCTAACTCTTTAGGGGAGGAACAAGGGCGATCCCAATGCCTTTGCCGGGCCATCCGACAATCCTTGAACCTTGGCTTTGCAACCTTGGAGTTAGCGGGTTTCGAACCCGTGCTCGCTAGCACGAGTATGAGGTAGTCCCGGCGCTTACCCTACCACTAGGCTATAAGACGTCGGTGGTTTTGCTTGGTGATTTTAGCGTATAGACTATTAGTTTTAAATCAACGAGAAAAAAAACCAAAAGAGCATCTATGTCAGGAATCGAACTCATGACCCTCAGGTTATCAGTCTGACGCTCTACCAACTGAGCCAACAGACCGATTGCTGATGTTGGTACGTTTTCATAGAGTATTAAACATATATACTTGCAGATTGTCAACAAGTTTCTATCTATTACTTAGGTAATTTTCTTTTTGATATAAGGAAATGTGCAATTTATGAAAAAAATCACATGGGGGAGAGGGGATTTCTTGCCCAAATGTATCCTGAAAGAGACCCGAGAGCCCTATAAATCTGATACAATCTTGTAGTAACGTGAACTATGATATGACATCTTCTATGCTGTGAGATAATTGATAAAAGTTACTACTTTTCCATGGCGTTCGCTTCTCTCTCCGTCTCTCTCTCTCTCTCTCTCTCTCTCCCAACCTCCTCTCTCCACCTCTCTCTCTCTCCCTCCTCCTCTCTTTTTCTCTCTCTCCCCCCCTCTGTTTCTCTAAAGTCATCTTCGTTGTTCTTTTCTCTTCCGATGCAAGCATTCGTTCATATAGAGTACCGAAGTGGTGTCGTCATATGAACATGTTGTCAAGACAAATTGGCTCTAAACAAACTCACTCAACTGAGAGGTTTACCTGTCCGATACTGTATACCGGGCTAGTGTCCGGCATTCTCAATTACATTCCCCGTTGTAATCACCGCTGCTTGTTCTGCCCGTATTGTTTAGAGCCATTTGTCTTAACAATAATGCTCAAATGGCGTCACACTTCGGTACTCCATATTCAGATAAGCAGACGTAGACGGTTGCTTATTCTCCCCACAAATATATTTTTTTTATTCTTGAATGCATCAACATTTTCAAATTCATGACATATATCAATACGGTAATGATGAAACTGGTCCATGTATAATCATGTAAATGCTCATTGTTTTGATGAAGGAAACATTCAAATATCTATACACTGTATTGTGGATACAGAGAATTGGCCTAATCAAAACTCAATTCAAACAGTAATGCAACAATTTGGCAATTGTCGACAAAAACTCTCCTGAATATAAAAAATGTCATGTTGTTTTCTTACATATTATTTGCTGGCTGACCCCCCCCCCCCCCCCCCCCACAAAAATACAACTAAAATCAGAGTAAGAAAGTAAAATAATTTATTACAATATAAAATTGAAAATGAGAATGAGGGATATTAGGTGGGATGTGACAAACATACATTTTATTTCAAGAACTAAAAATTAAAAATACATACCTGCTCTTTTATAATGCTGTCTTTATTAAACGCTTAGAAATATAACTGATTAAGTTCTTATTTATTCATCCTTTAAAAGATAAGTACATTTATACTAGGATGCCTTATGCCATGGTCACAACCGGCCGTCCGTGTTTTTCTACGTGGAGTTGGCAGCTTGCTTGCAAACTTCTACAATCCTTCCCTGCGTCGTCCTTGCGTCCGACGCAAGGAGTTTCAGTGAAACCCGACGCAGATCACAAGCAGAGAGAATCATATATGTATATGTGAACGAACATCTCGGGGGAAATCAAGAAAAACCGAGCTGTACACTCTACAATGCAAAGAAGCTAGGCCATTTGAATCACCAATTAGATATTTTACACACGCCGACACTGATTCTGATAACATGAATATATAGATATACAATGTACATGATGGATAGCTTATATCGTTGGAGATTCACATGCAATAGAATGTCATTTGAGAGAGAAATAGTTTGCTCAAACATTGCTTTCCTCAATTAAATACAACCACAATTATTCTGCTTCTTATAGAGAATGAATTCCATGTCGTGTTCTTGCATCAATACTGTGCACTTCACATGCTATTACTTGCAACTCAGGCGTGTGTGTGACGGGGATATGTGTCGAAGAATGATCCATGCCGCCGGTCTCTTACACTAATACATCATGGGACGACTTTCCCTTATATGTGCAGTATTGAGAATTCAACGTGCTTCACATAATCCTTTAATCCTAATACTCACGGGGGTGCATTAGTCCCCCACCACCCATCATTTATTTGTCGGTACTTCCGAACACCTCAATATTTCGAAACGAACACGATTTTTTTTTCTGATCCTTTCCGCGCATTTTGATACCAAATTTATGACGATCGGACCTACCGTGCAAATACCAGATTACGTTTACCAAACACATGTAACTGAAATTTCGTTATTTCTCTATATGACTGAGCACAACCATATAGACAAAATCATGCAGGAGATTTCCCACTTTATGTAAATACTTTTCTTATAGGAAGTGTAAATAATTACAACACACACAAACCCACATACACCTACATTCACGCACACTTACACCCAAATCGCAAAATGCGCTTGACGAAAAACAATGAAATACGTAAGAAATAATCACCACAACCTATCCTTTTTTCGGGAATCGATGAGGGATTTTTTAAAGATATCTGTACCAGAAATTGATATTCCTAAGGCTTTATCTAGTGATTTCTTGCATAAATGAGCATACATTATTGAATTAAAAACATAAAGGCACTTTCGTATATTTAGCTATACAACTGGTAGAGTACATAATTCTTGACCCTTATAAAAAAAAAAAATGAGGGAATCGGGCGGCCCATGGCCATAATGCCCCCCCCCCCCCCCCCATCCTAACATGCTTTGAAATACCCCGGTAGTATTAGGGTTAAGAGAGGTCGTATCATTCTTTGTTCAAAAGTATTCATGCATGCAATTTAACTTTTCGTGAAATAATTCAACGATCATGATTTGCCTTGTGGTCTGTCCAAGCTATCTTATGTTAATATGACTGCTTGATATACTATCTCTCTCTCTCTTTGGGTGCTTTGTCGTGTGACGTAGGCTATCATGGAGTGCCACACAGTTCTCTGTACTGAGCTCTTTGTATCAATTGCATATCATGGTAAACCAGTCAGTCAGGATGCTTATCAACTTAATAATCCTTCTTCCCATGCCCCATACCCCTGGTTCTTTTTCATCAATCCAAACTCTTTCAAGTAAACTTTACACAGTATACGACGTACAAAATCTCAACCTCCATATTCTTGGCTCACATATCAGTTTCATAATATACATACATGATAATGAAACATTCTTCTTTGTGTGACATAACACATACATCTATGACTTGAGTCATATGTCACAAGTTAGGTAAATACTCGTTCTAGGCATATCTGAATATGATCCGCTGTTACGGTGAGCATGTCTATACTGACAGTCCAATGGGTGGATACAAAATACCTTTTGTTCCCCTGCATCAGTTATAAACTAATGCTCAATACCCCAAAGGAGATGCAGTCCGCTGGTCCAATAATGATGTGCGAGTTTCGGCATGTAAACAATTCAGATTGGCAGTTATTTCTGACCAGTCAACACTTAAGCTCGCAGCTTAATCAAGAGAGAGATGTGTCACTGATATTTATATAGGACATGTGTGGAGTTACCCCGGTGTTCCTCTGTGGGAAAGTCCACCCTTCAATGACCTCTCCTTAAGGAGAGATGTAGCGTTGATTAGTTGAGCTAGCTCTGCGCGTTCTCTTCAAATCGTTCCAAAGCCCATCCGTTAATTCATCGTGACCTTCATTTTAGGCAAGATTTTGCGCTAGCTCAGCGGGCTCTCTCTCTCCCTTACCATTTTGTCAAGTTTCGCAAAAGTCCATCCTATAATGGCATCTCTGGTAGGAGAGATTTCTTGTTCATTTGTCAAGCTGGCTGCGCGGATTAATTATCTCCCTCACTCATCCTTCGTTAAGTCGTGGCAAAGTCCATCCTACAGTCTATAGTGACCACTTCTTTAGGAAGATTTAGCCTAATGTCCATTTGTTGAGCTCCCTCACTCATTCTACTTTAATTCGGCCTGCTTTGGCGCTTCCTATATACAGTAGCGTCCCCGCCGACGACGGAATTCCTATGGAATTCTCGCTTTCATTATGATACATTAATGAATCATTATGAATTATGATTCCCCAAGATGTAAATTACTGCTGAGTTTCTCTAACTGGAACGTGCGGCAGCACTGCAGTGTCAGCTTGCCCATAAAGCCGTAGAGTTGCAGAACTCCCACTTTGCGAAGCACAGTGACGAGTAGGAGGAGAGCATCGATGCTCTCCTCCTACTCGTCACTGTGCTTCGCAAAGTGGGAGTTCTGCAACACTTGACGTCAAGGTCGCTCTCCACATGCTTGCGCCACTGCTCGACCAACTCGTCGTTTTCCTTGGCCGTGGCGATCGGGTCATCGCGAAAGTAGAGGTTCAGGGCGGGCGCCTTGACCGTGCGGCCAGTATAAAGATCTCATTCACCTGAAGGACAATGCAGAACAGTAGGACCGTTAATAAACTCTTTGTTTCTTTGGAAATTCTTATGGAATTCTCACTTTCCTTCATACATTAATGAATCATTATGAATTATGATTCCCCAAGATGTAAATTACTGCTGAGTTTATGCCTTGTAAAATGTTAGAAATATGTGGCTTGCTTGAGACCGAGTCGTTGCGAGACTAGACGGGTCATCGTGAATTCGAATGTGTTTTATTTTTTTTCAAGTCTCCTGTAAGTCTCTGTAACTTATCTATGCTGTCCTTGGGACATCTCCACCAATGAGACGGACCTTTAACTTTTACATTGCCATTTCCTGAAAACCACATTGGCGAACTACACATCTTCACGCCAATGCTCACGGGAGAGTTCACCCTTCAAGCTCACCTTGACGATGCTATCCATGGTGTACTTGTTGGTCAGCCAATGGTAGGTCTCTGTAACCCTCTTGGTGACAAACTGCGTAAAGGAGTTGTTGGCGTCCTACGAGTAGATACCCTCGTAGCTATCCCTGGAGAGAATACAACTGTGCAGGATCTGAGCAACGATGCGGTAACGCATCGATGCATAGGCCTAACGGCTACTCCGCTCCGCAGACGCACGTGGCTGCTGACGGAGAAGGCATGGACCAGGAGAGGGCGTGTGTTGCCGTCCGTGACATAATCCAGGATCTCCCGCGCGATCTCCTTGGCATTGGCGGGCCAGGCGATGTCGATGGGTCGCGTCATGACACCAGTACATCGAATCCAGAACTAAAAAATATACAAAATTGAAACATGTATTATATCAACATATGACTTCACATAGGAAAATATTAATAGTGACTGATCGGCAATAGCGACGATTAATAAAAAGCGGCACAACATGAGTATTGCAGAGATGTAAGTATAAACAATGATTGGTTGATTGATTGACTGATAAGGAATTAACGACACTACTAACACTTGAGTGTCATATAAGTGTCGAACAGTTCATCTTAAAAGATTATACCATTCAAGTTTCCCTAATGTGATTTACAGAATTTGAGAAGGATTATAAATCAGAAATAAATCAATATGTTAACTACTTCCTCGGAATAACTTCCCTACTCTTTATGAAAAGAGAAGCATGTTCTTTAACGTGCCAGTGGTGTGACTCTCCTTTACACGGGATCGACGGTTTAAAGTCTCCTCCGAAAGACTAGGCAATTGGAATAAAATACGTTGCCCAAGGGTATACATGTTGTGATTGGGATACGATCAGTTTTCCACTTAAAATCAAGTGTTAAGATTGATCTTCTTTAGAAAATTTGTAACACATAATCGCGAAATATCTCTAAATAATGTCTTGAGGTCAGGACAATCAAAAGTTAATACGAATATTTGCAAGTTCAACACATTCAAGGAGAATGTGTTTGATTGTTAGTGTATAATTACATGACATGCATTGAGGTGGAGTTTCTAGTGCAAATAAGTATGCATGAGTCAAATGAGAATGCCCAATACGAGCACGGGTCAAGTATAAACAATGCAGAAGAAGGTTTACCCGTAAATGCCTCACTGGCTTGATAAATTGGGTACACCTGTGTAAAAAGAGCATGCAGATAAATCATGTGAATAAAATAATTACACCGGAGAGCTAAAGCTGCTAACTTATTTTATTCTATGTTGCGCCAGGTAAAGAGTATTTAGAGAGGATGAATGCTGTTTGTCACATAGTGGGTTTCTTAATAAATAAGATAAATAATTAATAAAAATCGGAACTAATATTTATGTAGTTTCAAAATGAAACTTTAATCAAAAGGAATGCATGAAATAATCAGATTATAATGAAACGCAATAACATACACATATCAATTGAATTGAACAGTGAAATATTGCCTCAATACAATAATCTTTAAATAGGCATGATGATGGATAAACAATCAAATACTTTCCGATTGACTCTGTCTACTAGTCATATATATATCAAAAGTAATGAATGAAATTATGGGTCTACATCAAACTATCTTCGGTACAGAAAACAAAACCTGCACATGGCCCGGGTTGATAATGTTCAGCGCAGTGTGCAGTGTCAATACAACCCGGTTGCCTTGACGACGCGATCGCGATAACGTTGATTTTTGAAGCGCGAGTTCATCGAAAGACCCGCTGTCGAGGTTACACGGTAGGACGTCGATGCCCGAGCTGAGGTGGTTGTAGTTGCGATCCTCGATGCTCGGCGACGTCGATGAAGGAGACCAGGAAACCGAACTGTCACCGCCCGGTCTGGGTGCAAGGGCACGTGATGGCTGAACCCTTGATTACGTCTGAAATACAGTTACACCGAATCATAAATATATATTCAACCCAAGTATAACTTGTACGCTTTAACTTTATATTTTGTAAAGCACACGACATCTTATAATGACAATAATCACACTATTTGGTTTACCAATTAATAGACTTCGCAAAAAAAAAAAACAGCAACCGGATATCTCCTCGATATCTCCAATTACCATAATAGCCATTTACTAGCATAATAATGTCCAGTGCTAGAATGATTCATACCTCTGCTTTGTACAATACTTCCATTTAACAGCCAAACGGCAGGCACCGGAAAATACGCTCATTTTATTTTCAGCGAGGTAGTCGTGACCTTCACTTGACCTCTCGAACCGCGGAAAACGTCTCCTTTTCAAACTGCGATATCTTCATGAATATATCATATTTTCGTGCGCTTTCTTTTGTAACTGTATGTTGGAGGTCGACATTTACCAAGGGTGAAAAAAACATTTCATTGAAACAGGCAGACAAATATTGCAAATTCGAGATAAATATGTGGTTCTAATACAAATTAAAAAAAATAAAATAAACTCTATATTCCAATGTCAATCGCTTTTGAGCCCTAAACATTTAGAGATCATCTGAAGCGGAATTTATTGTACTTTATGGAGATACCATTATTTTTGAACCTCCCCCCATAGAAGGGTCAGGATCCAGCAAAACATCAACCATGTTCAAATCCAAAATGAGCGAGATATGACGAAGTTGTGAACGATCCTAACCAGCCAATCATAGTCCACAAATAACGAAATTCTACCGGCGATCCAAGGCGATCCAATCATAGTCCGCGGACTATGATTGACTGGTTAGGATCGCTCACAACTTCGTCATATCTCGCTCATTCTGGATTTGAACATGGTTGATATTTTGCTGGATCCTGACCCTTCTATGGGGGGAGGTTGAAAAATAATGGTATCTCCATAAAGTACAATAAATTCCGCTTCAGATGATCTCTAAATATTAGGGGCTCAAAAGCGATTGACATTGAAATATAGAGTTTATTTTCATTTTTTAAATTTTTATTAGAACCACATTATTTATCTCGAATTTTCAATATTTTTCTGCCTGTTTCAATGAAATGTTTTTTCACCCTTAGTAAATGTCGACCTCCAACATACAGTTACAAAAGAAAGTGTACAAAAATATGATATATTCATGGAGATATCGCAGTTTGAAAAGGAGACCTTTTTCGCGGTTCGAGAGGTAAAGTGAAGGTCATGACTACCGAGCTGAAAATAAAATCGTGTGTTTTCTGCTGCCTGCGGACGATATATCGGTTGCGAAGTCCGTATGATTTCTGAAAATTCGCGTCACTTTGAAGACGAATAGCTCAAATGTTTTATTTTTGAGCCCAAACAAAACTGGAATCAAATTCTCCGCTGGAGTACCGGCTTTCCAAAGCTGTAACTGGTATTGCCGTTCAATTTGTAGAAGGGTCAGGATCCAGCAAAGTCTGGGAGCTTACGTATATATCGGTTGCGAAGTCCGTACGATTTCTGAAATCTCGCGTCACTTTGAAGACGAATAGCTCAAATGTTTTATTTTTGAGCCCAAACAATATTGGAATCAGAATCTCCGCTGAAGTTTTGGCTTTTTAGAGCCGTAACTGTCGTTGCCGTACAATCCATAGAAGGGTCAGCATCCAGCAAGGTCTGAGAGCTTACATATTTAAAAAAAAAAATTGAGGCCTGTTTTTGAAGGCAAATAACATAAAAACTCCCTTGCGGATTTCGATAAAAACTAAAAATATTTATTAAGAAACATATAATCTCAATCCCTGTCTAAAAAAAATCTGATCAGTATGCTTACAGAAGACCCCAGCAAAAGATCTCGCGAGCATGTCAAATTCCTTCATAATCTACGTGCAGCAAAATCTGCGCGTGAGATTTCGCGAGACGAAAAATAAAACGCTCACGATTTCTATAGAACGAGCGAGCGCTGCCGATTGACTGTTAACCAGCAACCATTACTTATGACCGCTTGTTAACAAAATGCGTAAGTTGCATAAGCCATTGATTATCAAAACATATAGCCACGCTAAAGTAGTTCTCATTTTCATCCCAATATAAATATATGCCGTAAATACACGGTGGTACCGATCAATGAGAAATACCCAACAATATAGGCTTCCTCAAAGTTCGACATGGCTGACATAAAATGGCCGACTTTTGTTACTTGCCAAAAGAGGGCGTTTATGACATATGACTAATAATTAAACATATTTCAGTTTTTGCTGAAAAATATATACGTTCAGTTTCCGAACTAGAAGAAATCATTCAATTAGAAATGGTAAGTTTCGTGTCAGAAATTGTTTGCATTTAAAATGTTCACTTTAGTTGAAAGCACTGATTTTTAGAAAGTCAAACTTTAATCTGAAAGACTTGCCTATACAGAAATGAAACAGTTGTAGAAACCCCCCGCAAACTGGCATGTTTCAGACTTACAGTTATTTTGAAGAATTGAAGATCCTGTTGCCTGCCTCCCGGAGGAATTTGTGTCCACACGACGGCCGTCTGCACTTCCCGCTCATGACAGCAGAAAAAGTGGCAGCTAGAGTTGGGGTGGATGCACTCACTCTCATGCAGCAAGTCCCCAGACTTCCCCGACTGTCTCCCGCGCACAGGACTCCTCCCCGTGGGTGACAAAACACGTCAATTACGACAAAATAGCTTCTCACACTACTCCCTCAAACTCATGTACCCTCGGACCCTCGTTCCATCATACCAAAACAAAATCTACCAATCATGTTCTCCCATATGTGTCTCGTCACTTACATAATACCCTTAGGGCAAAATCAGGCAAACCGAAAAAAAACGCGGGTAACAATAGATTAGGCACGGCTCCTAGCTGCGAAAAGGATAGACAAAAGAATTAAGAATGCGATGCATCCAGTGCGCCACAGAGCCTAGGTTACCTGTATTATAAAACATATGGTATAAGGGCTTTTAGAAGATGAGTCGAATTAACTCGGCCATGTGGTGTTTAAAGCTATTACAAAAGAAACACATTACTGAGCAACGTGGCTTCCATTGCCAGTCAGTTAACATTTGTAATTTGGCTTACATTTTATTTTGACACTGTTTATAAGTTGATTTTAAAAGAATTACGAAACTAAGCATAATTCTGAATGTGGGCTGGTAATAAAATCTAGGTTACTGGACCTAAACAACGGGCTGATTTGGAAAGAGTATTTTGTATTTAACTTTCCACATGTGGAATTTTACAGGTTAAAAAGGTATTGTACTGATGAATTTCAGCATTCAATGAAAACATGTGCATGAGATATTAGGTTTGAAAAGTATCTACGCATTAAACAGGCAATTTGCATCGTATTCATATCAAAAACATTAAGCAACGTTCAAACAGGGGTAACGAAGATTCAACATGTTCAAGGTAATGAGAACTGGCACATAATACGGAGGATTCTGTTCTGTATACGCGATGAAGTCTGACTACTTAAGAAGGATGCAACGAACCCCAAAACGCATTGCAATTAGCGATTGAAATCACCATACAACTCCAAAATGTCTTTTTGTTTCCCTTCATTAAACACACGAGTAATCTAAATCATTAATGCACATTTTGGAGGGAATTGCACGTCATTATTCAAATGACTAAATTGCTTCTTTTACATTATATCTGCGAATAGCTTAATGCACAATTTCGAATAACTATTCGATTTATCAAGCAGTTTCAAGTCTTTCTATGTTATACACGAAGAAAAAGAGTAATCGCTGTCATGATAGCAGGCATTGTATAAAATACACTGGTACACTTCACTAGCCACATTGTGTTTGTAATAATAATAATTGTTCATGAATGATGCCAAAAGCATGGCAAAGGTAAGAAAATTGCAACGGGACACATGTGTTTCAATTACAAGACGTTCGTTTTATTCCCTCTTAAACTTGATTATGTTATTTATTTGACGGGAAGCACGGAGAGTGAATTGAATTCACAACGTCACAGATACCCCTGTTATTCATTCTGCAAATGTTTGGCGAACAGTAGACTCATGAATTACAACGTGTTGCGTAGCGTGGGAAATGACACTGCATGAA
>CAVLGW020000517.1:0-12043 GCA_963669155.1 Arbacia lixula
AATGTATACGGCTAGTGTCCTATTCAATTGAGATGGGGTAAATGAAAACGCAATATGTGTATATGATATAATAAACATTCCTTTAAATAGTGATAAATCTGATGTACAAATATCATTCTAGAAAAGACATGCATTGAAATAATGGTAAATCGTAGAATGTCATTTACGAACATTTGCACTCGATCAATATTGGACGTTTCTTTGAAGTTATGTATATTTCCATATCTTATTCGAATAATTGATGCTTTGTAGGGAGACAAATATATGGTCTTTGTCTTGCTGTTACCATGGTTACGGAGAGTATAAATGCCAAAGTGTAACAGCAGCACAAAGACTAAAAAGCATTGTTATTAATGACGTGGATATTTGTTTTCCATTGGACCTTTCCACCCCTGTAGCATAATATTCTCAATAATCTAGAGAACGAATTGCGGGGCAGAAAAGTGGTTATTTTTCTAAAAGGGAGTAGTCTTCCCATGCCGCTTCGTTCTTCGCACAGTAGAGAACGAAGGATGAGACTACCTACCGCCTTTTGGCTTAGGTCATCTCGTAATTCTTTGAACTTCGCGGGCTTTGGGGTGAAAAAAGAAAGGAATGACTTAAGGCGTTGAGCATTGTCCTGTGAGATGAGTCCCCTTGAACCAATCTCCACCGCTAACAGCTGGACTTCGTATCCGTTGTTTTGGATGTCTGTGATTAAGCTTGCGTATTTATCGGCTTTGTATTTATGGGCACGTTCAATTCCTAGCTCAAATGGTATTGCTAATAGACCAGTTCGTAGTTACACGATGGTTGGACAATTCACTGAATAAATACTACAAGAATGCAGACTGGGATCTGTTCATTGAGGCGGATGGGATGATGGATGTGAATACATTTTACAATGTGCCCAAAACAACAATACAAACAGGTGCGCATGGTGGAATGTTCTTTTACTGCCTTTCAAAGCTGAATGATTGTTGTCATATCTGCATGATAATGAAGAGAAACCTGGTTGAGTATCTAATGAATTTTAAATTTACTCTGTGAGTTGTTCAATTGACCCGAGGTTATTCGTACCAGCAACAATCTGCTCATGCGCACATTGTAATTACGAACTCGCTTATTCGAATAGAAGGAGTTTCTTGTCTCGTTCTCGGTACAGACATAAGTCTGGTCTGAGGTTTGTTTGGGTACAGGACCGTGGGATTGTCGTCACAGGTGAGTAGCCCTGTATGTTTGGAATGTCGTGTGTTACCACCAAATCTGTCGAAGAGCCCTTTAGCGCAACATTGACAAGATAGGCCAGGATATTGTTGTGACGCCATGTGTAGCGTCCTTGTTCTAGAAACAGTGGGCAGGCGTTTAATGCATGGTTGAGAGTCTCTCTCCCGGGACAATGCTTGCATTTAGCTGTTGTGGACTTTCCCCACCTGACTAAGTTTGTTCTAGTATTCAATGTGTCGGTAACTGAGTTAACAAGGAATTTTACCACTCGAGCAGGCATGTTATACATGATGCTTTTCCACATAACACATTTTTGTTCTAGACATAGTAGCTCGAGAAACCTTCCTTGTACGGTTAGCTCTTTAACCTGGCTATGCCATAAATCGTTCACTTGGATGGACAATAGATTTTTACTCTCTTTCTTTTTTGATTGGAGCGTTTGACGATCCTCTACTTGAGTGTAAAGTGTATAACTTTGCACAGTAGCGGATTTTTTCCTGCTCCATTTAGTTTCCCTTTGGAGCTTAGAATGTAAGCAATGTTTAACAAGTTCATCGCCTTGCTCTCTCATCTGAATGTAGGCCATTGTGTGACATTCTGCGTGAAGGTCCGAAATTGTTGGTATATTTAAACCGGTTGGCATGTGTACAAACGCCATTGTTGCCGATCTAGGTAGTTCGAACCATTTTTTGAGAAAGCGGTTGGTCAGTGAATCTAGTTCTTTTAAATGAGAGAATGTTATTTCATTCACCGTCAAATCGAAACGAATAAAAGGCAGAAAATAACGCGAATATATCTTCAATTTGTATTCTTACGAATCAAAGATGCTTCGATGTTTTTCAGAGATGTTTCAAATTTTTGGGAAAGATATTCAAAGGTTTCTTGCGATGTTTGTTGTTTAGTGATGAGAGATCCCAAAAATTTATGTGCCTGTGTTGCCAGGGTAGAGATTTTATTTTGGCCTACTGTAAATTCAATGTCACTGAACTTTCCGGATGAGAGAGAAAGAGATCGACATTTAGACGGTTTGAGAGACAGGCCGAGTGATCTAATGTGGCTGTCTATCTCAGTCAACAATCTTTGATGTGACCTCTTATTATGTGAAATCAAACAGAAATCATTTGCGAATGGGGTTGTAATGACATGACTTCCATCCAGATCATAACCATATTTCAGATTTACTTTCAGGAACTGAACTATTGGGTCAAAGCACAGTATGAAAATTAGTGGGGATAGGGGGTCCCCTTGAAATATTCCTTTTTTGAACATAAATTCATCTGATATCCAATCTTTTGTTGCTACTCTTCCCGACAGAGTTCCGTACAGGCTTTTCATGTACAGTTGGATATTAGGACGTGACGTGACGTGACGTGAGGACGGAATAGGCTGGTCGTAAGAAAAATCTCTGACAAACTCTGATTTAGATCCCCCTCTTCTTCTATGGACAAAGGAAAAAAAATCATTTTTGACACTTTGAGAAGTATCACGTAATGACTTTGTTTAAAACTAGAAGGAATAATAAGTTGGTTTCATTAAAAACAGAAGAAGAAAACAAAATTAGTGAAGGTTTTGACGAAAATCCGTCAAAGGATAAAAAAGTTATGAACTTTTGAGATTCTAATTTTGTGACGTCACGTGCAAGGTGCTCTCTCTCATGATGTTGTGTGCTATATTATTCCACACATTTGTTTTACCTTTTTTTTCTTCATACATATTTGTGTGTAAAAACGTGTTTCTAATGATGTTCTGCACAGGTTAAATGATGAATATAATTTTTACAACAAATTGTACACAGCATAATGGGAGAGGGAGAGGGAGAGGGTGGGAGAAAGAAAGAGACAGAAAGAGAGAGAGAGAGAGAGAGAGAGAGAGAGAGAGAGAGAAGAGGGAGAGAGAGAGAGAGAGAGAGAGAGGAGAGAGAGGGGGGGGGGGGGATGGAGATGATCAAGAGAGAAGGGAGAGAGAGAGAGGGAGAGAGAGAAGGGAGAGAGAGAGAGGGAGAGAGGTATGCATATATGTATGTATAGACAAATTATACACTAGAACGCCGGCAGAGAGAGAGATAACTAGAAATCGAGAGATAGACAGAAAGAAAGCAACATGTGAGCGGGGGGAGGAGGCTGAGAGAGAACGAACAATACGGAGTGAAAGATAGTTAGTCCGACAGGGGGGGGGGGGGGATTTGTATTATAATCTATTCATGGGAGTAAATGCGGCACTGAGGCCATGCATTCCATTGGGAATGAAATAGGGTCTGTGCGAAAAGACTAATCCGTATGCCTACAATAGCACGATAGGACAATGCCGACAATAGCATTCACACAATGAACTCCCTCGGCCTCGGTAACACCAGGGAGTTGGGAGTACGGGCACGTGTGTATGTGTGCGTGTGTGTGTGTGTGTGCGTGTGTATGTGTATCATTCGCGTTATACATGGAGAAATACGATGCATAGCCATTCATAGAATTACTCAGTTGAAGTGCGCCCCCTCCACAGGGCTGTTTCCGTAGTGTAGTGGTTATCACGTGAGTTTTACACACTCAAGGTCCCCGGTTCGAGCCCGGGCGGAAACAGATAGCATCGAGTGAGCTCTTTTGCTTTTTCTATTTTAGATTTTTTTTTTCTTGTGTGTGTGTGTGTGTGTGTGTGTGTGTGTGTGTGTGTGTGTTAAGTCTTTCCTTTTTTTTTTATTTCCAAGACTTTATTTCTATTTCAATGTAGGTTCTCAATTTATATTTCGTGTTTATATGCCGTACGCATTATTACTGAGCTGTACAACAGGTAGGCCAACAGTTACAATTGCCTATTTTATGTTGTTATGCTAAATCATTAAGCTTTAAAGTACAAATGAATGTAATGGAATTCCATAGTTTAAACATCCTGTTATTAGATGCATAAACATATCAATGTTGATGAGATGCATCAGAGCGGATACGTCAATGTACATTATTCGCATAGATGATTCAGTAAATAGATAAGGAAAACAGTAAATCGACAATATAGGAAACGGACGAACGATATAACATAGAATTGAGACGGAATGATTACAAGTTTTGACGACTTGACAAATTATACCATAGGGAAGGGGAATTGGGGGAGAGGAAAAAAGAGAAAGAGAGAGAGAGAGAGAGAGAGAGGAGGGGGAGAGGGGTGACATGGAGAGGGGGAAAGAGGAAGGGAATGAGAAGGGATGGGGGAGAGGTGGAGAGGGGGGAGATAGAGAGAGAAGGATGAGAACAAAATTGCACCACCCATAGCCTTGTAGGCATACCAATCACAAGCTCGCTCCTGAGTAAGGTTGGTAAGAGCCATGATTGCATCGTGTCAATTTGTGAACCAGGGTGGACTGGAATGGGTGGATGGAAGGAAACGCTTCAACCTATTCATGCTATTCCCATCAGATAAGTTGACATTTTGACTTTTTAAAAGCCTGTCAGCAACATTTTGTTGCAGTGTTTTTTCTCCTTTTTCTAGTCAACCATTTAATGCAATCACACACGAATTATTCAAGAGATGTTTCTTAGCCCATAGTACGAGCTGCAAAACTCTTGCTTTTCAATGAGGGCAACCTCGATAGAATTGTCTGTATTATAATGATCTATATTTTGTATGTTTTTCTGAAAACAAAGATAAAAAAAAAAGATGTTAAGATTGACTTGATATTAAAAGCCACCAGACACTAGTCTTGAGAAGGCTAAAAACCCAACTGAGGACTAATTATCCCTAATTATCAAAAACGGATAAGACTAGTCTATTAAACCCTTTTTTCAAAATGTGTATTCCATATCCAAAATGATATCTCTTTTAAAATCATGGACTTATGTGGAGATGCTATGGCATAGAAAACTGATGTCTCATAATTAATTAATTGAAGATGAAAGTTTGCACACTATATGCACAATTATCAAAGCTTCTTCTCAGAGTCACAATTCACAGTGTAATCAATTAGCAGGGATTGTTAGCTTAAAACAAGATGGATAACAACATAAAACTGAAGCTGAACATGAACAATACTGTAGCGGAACACCCCTCTTGTTTAATCTTTATGCAAGAATAGAAGGGGCGGACGGTGGAAAGTCGTACGATCGGTTACCCCGGAACTTGTCAGGATGCCGAAATCACCGACCGTACAACACGCCACCGGTTCCGGCCAAGATCCTCAGAGCTCGTTGACGTGGTCTCGTTTCGTCGCAATTTACGACACCTTCAGCACCACTGCAATTCTAACCTCTACTATTCCAGCCTTCCCCGTATTGTCCCACGGTGTCACAGGCTCAATTGTCCTACGCTGGCACAGGTCCCACGCTGGCTCAGCCTTATCCGTTCCCCTGTTATACAGGTCCAATGTCCCTCGCTGGCTCAGGTCCCACGCTGGCTCAGCCTTATCCGTTCCCCTGTTATACAGGTCCACAGTCCCTCGCTGGCTCAGCTAGGTCCCACGCTGGCTCAGCCTTATCCGTTCCCCTGTTATACAGGTCCAATGTCCCTCGCTGGCTCAGGTCCCACGCTGGCTCAGCCTTATCCGTTCCCCTGTTATACAGGTCCAATGTCCCTCGCTGGCTCAGGTCCCACGCTGGCTCAGCCTTATCCGTTCCCCTGTTATACAGGTCCAATGTCCCTCGCTGGCTCAGCTAGGTCCCACGCTGGCTCAGGTCCCACGCTGGCTCAGCCTTATCCGTTCCCCTGTTATACAGGTCCAATGTCCCTCGCTGGCACAGGTCCCACGCTGGCTCAGCCTTATCCGTTCCCCTGTTATACAGGTCCAATGTCCCTCGCTGGCTCAGCTAGGTCCCACGCTGGCTCAGGTCCCACGCTGGCTCAGCCCTATGCGTTCCCCTGTTATACAGGTCCAATGTCCCTCGCTGGCACAGGTCCCACGCTGGCTCAGCCTTATTCGTTCCCCTGTTATACAGGTCCAATGTCCCTCGCTGGCTCAGGTCCCACGCTGGCTCAGCCCTATGCGTTCCCCTGTTATACAGGTCCAATGTCCCACGCTGGCTCAGGTCCCACGCTGGCTCAGCCTTATCCGTTCCCCTGTTATACAGGTCCAATGTCCCTCGCTGGCACAGGTCCCACGCTGGCTCAGCCTTATCCGTTCCCCTGTTATACAGGTCCAATGTCCCTCGCTGGCTCAGGTCCCACGCTGGCTCAGCCTTATCCGTTCCCCTGTTATACAGGTCCAATGTCCCTCGCTGGCTCAGGTCCCACGCTGGCTCAGCCTTATCCGTTCCCCTGTTATACAGGTCCAATGTCCCTCGCTGGCTCAGGTCCCACGCTGGCTCAGCCTTATCCGTTCCCCTGTTATACAGGTCCAATGTCCCTCGCTGGCTCAGGTCCCACGCTGGCTCAGCCTTATCCGTTCCCCTGTTATACAGGTCCAATGTCCCACGCTGGCTCAGGTCCCACGCTGGCACAGGTCCCTATCCGTTCCCCTGTTATACAGGTACAATGTCCCACGCTGGCACAGGTCCCACGCTGGTTCAGCCTTATCCGTTCCCCTGTTATACAGGTCCAATGTCCCTCGCTGGCTCAGCCTTATCCGTTCCCCTGTTATACAGGTCCAATGTCCCTCGCTGGCACAGGTCCCACGCTGGCACAGGTCCCTATCCGTTCCCCTGTTATACAGGTCCAATGTCCCACGCTGGCACAGGTCCACGGCCACGCTGGTCTGTCTTCATCCGTACCCCTGGTATCACACAGCTTCAATGTCCCTCGCTGGCACAGGTCCCACGCTGGCCCAGCTCACATCAGCCGTCTGCAACGCGGCTCGACAATCAGCTTATCACACCTCATCAGACATTCCAACTCACCAACATGCAGTCAACGTGCATTCCACTCGTTCAATTAACACATTAATTCCATAACATGATTCAATACACATTGGTTTGTGTGGCTTATGTTCATCTTTTAATGTAAACTACACATAGTAGTAAACATACCTCATCAAAGACCGTATAAGAAAAGACGGGAAAGTGCTATACCTTTTACACGCACGCCGATGAAACGGAAGCGGAGTGTGATTTTAGGAGTATGGGGAAGGACGCCCGCTAACATCTAGCGGGTAAAATTGAACGAGTGTCAAATGATTTATGCAGGCTTTTCGGGGGAGGAGGGGGCTTTTCATGCAGATTCTATTTATTTAGTGAAGAAAATGTAATGGGAGGGCCAGGGGGAGGGGCACTAATAATTGTATCTGAAATATTTCATAACAGACAAGCAGCCAAGGCAATTAATTGCTTTTGTTACAGTAAACCTAACTTGTTGAGGTAAAACTACTAGCATATCAGGTACGGGGGACTTTTGTTATTAAACAATCTGTTTTGCATGAATCGAACTTCAGTGGATGGGGTTGATCCACTTGGATTTTTTTTTCTTTATATCATTTGTTTTCACCTTGAGGGAACGATAAGTACTATGTTTAGTGAGCGGTCGCTATTTACACCGGGGGAATGGAGGAATTCATGGGAGATACTAATTTTGTTAAAAATGGTAACATGAACTTTTTTGTCAAAACATTGGCAAAAATTACACTTTTTACGGAATGAAGAGAGAAAAATTTATTTATTTTTTGTTTGAGGAGAGATAGCAAAACAATCTGGAAAAACTACTAAATCTTCCATTTTCCTGCGCCAATATAGAAATCACTCCAAAGACATATCAATATTAATTTTGTTCACTTTTTTTCTTTGAAATTGCCCAAATATCACTTTCACATCAATGAAAACAATCTTAAAACCTCCTGCACCATTTTCAAGCTAATTAGCTGTTTTGTGGGTGTGACAGAAAATATTTTGTTAGCCATTCTTAATTAAAATAATTTTTTGCCACAAAATTTATGAACTTAAAAAAAAAATGTAATGCAGCTTTAAAATGACAGTGTGGGGCCTAGGCAAGGTGTACCATGAAATGTAATTTTGACATTAATCATTTGACATAAGAAATATGGAATTGATCACCTAAATACCGCATTTGGAAAAGTTTGGGCATATAAGTACAGCTAAGCTAGTGTTTTCAGTTGGTCGCAATATACACACGTCTCCTTTGATTAGGGAACTCCATTGGCTCCCTTTTTCTCAACGTGTCAAGTTCAAACTTTGTCTGTTCATTTATAAATTGATTAACAGTACTGGTCCTTCATATCTTGTAAACACAATTGCTCATTACACACCTGCTCGTAATCTACGTTCCCTAAATGATACCACCAAACTTGTTATTCCGAGAACAAACCTCTCCATAGCAGAAAAACGTTTTAGTATTGCTGGATCTAGAGTTTGGAATACACTCCCCTCTTCCATCCGAACAACACCGACCATATCATCTTTCAAACGACAACTCAAGTCATATCTTTTTCCAAATATCTAGTTTTATATTTTCATTTATTTAATGTGTATTTGTTTTGATGATTTTTGCTACCACTATTTGGTTTGACTTGGCTAACCCATCTGGGGCCTGGTGGCCTCAAGTGCTATACGAGAGCTTCTGTGAATAATGTGCTGACCGGGCTTGTCCCTTAAATTGTTGGTGAACGAAGCAGCAAGCAAGAGGCCACCAGGCCTCATCTGACAGTTGAGAACTCCAATGGTTGATGCAATTTAATGTATTTATATTTTATATCTGATTGTAAGCGCTGTGATACTTTTTGTGTATAGCGCAGATAAATAACCATTATTATTATTATTAAGAAAGACAAAAATTATGTGCATATCACCCTATGTGTGTATGATAACTAATCAATACTCTGAATCAATGATGTCCTGTGCATAGCACACAGTGCAGTTGAACGGCCACTTCCGTCCAGTTTTTGCTATATTTCTAACAGATGTTCTGATTTGACCATATAATTTACGTGGGTTTTCTTCAGCCAATAACAATATTTCTTACATCTTATGAAAGACCAGGGAATAATCTTGGTTCTCGTGAATGTCATGGACTTTTAGCGCATGCCAATTTTAAGTAGAGCGAAAGAATAAATAATCCAGCTAAAATTGAGAGCAAATTTCTCGGAAAATCAGTGTGTAAAATCAACTAAAAATGGTTGTCTTGGTCCGAAAATAAAATAATTTACGTGGGCTAATTTTTTTTTAAAATATAACAAAAATATGATGAGTTAAAGCATGATTTCGTCTACATATTAGTGAATGTTATAAAATTACACCTCAAAAAATAAGGATGTAGTGATGATGGAAAGGCTTACGGGTCATTTTTTGCCTATGCTTCAACACAGTGAATTGGCTCTCTTAAAATTCGTGTGCAGAGGAGCTGTTAGCTTAACTGAACCTACTTTTCCATATGGTTAAACATTGTCAAGTTTATCTTTTCACTTTGATAAATGAATAACAAACAAACAAACAATCAAATAGACCTAACAGCTTATTACCACCAAGACTAATTTGTACTTTTTTGGTAAGGTCCTCGTCTTGAACATTAACTTTTGCACAGGAAAGTATGCGTGCGGCTGGTTCACCTGGAAAACTGTACCCCCAGACGCTAGTTGGCGCTATTCTTCAATCCGGTAAAACCGTCCCAGAATTCCAAATGTTTCCGTTTCACTTTATGACCCCATTTACACCAAGCTAAAAGGCCGGCCTCGGGCCGGCCCGAGGCCGGCCTAAAGCTTGGTGTAAACGCAAAGGAGGCCCGAGGCCGGCCCCGATTTTGGGCCACCTCTGGAGGTGGTCTCGGGCCGGCCCGAGGCCGGCCTAAATGCGGTGTAAACGGAAAGGAGGCCTCGGGCCGGCCTAAATGAAGTGTAAAAGGTGCGGCGAGGTGAAAGGGCATAATGTACTGGGGAGACAATAAAGCCTTCAAAAGGTGACCGTGAGCAATCTTCTTGCCAATGGTCTTAAATTCATGTAATGTCTATTTTAGAAACTTGCTCAAAGTTATTTGCTCTCAAATGATCCACATTTGGAGTAATTAGTGATTAAATAACATATCCTTAAATATTATTGTTCGGCCCGAAGATTTTGAGGAATTGTGATTTAACAATTTATTACTTCAAATGTAGATCATCATTTAACAAGTTTCTAAAATGGAAAATACATAAATTTGAGACCATTGGGAAGAATTGAGGGCCTCGGGCCTCCAATTGAGGCCGGCCTCGGGTCGGCCATTTGGTTTAATCGGGGTCTATTACGACGGTCACTTTCCCGTCTTTTCTTATACGGTCTTTGATCGACCTCGTCAACCTCAGCGAGGACAGCGAACATAACGCCTATTTGCAAAGCAAATGTTTGGCTACCATGCACGATGAGCTCTCAGCCCTATAGACCGTGATCAAAGAATTAAAAATCTATCGTCCTGCTATTTAAAGCAGTTTACAGATAGTGATCCACAATTATCAAAATGAGGGCGTGCTGAATTCTGAAACATTAATTATATAAATTAATTGTGGTGATTAATTGTTCTGTTCGGTTTACCCCACTTTACAAACATTTTCTCCACCAATAGTTTACAATGAGCCTTAAATGAGGCGTCATTTGATAGATAATTCAATCTTAAATTATAATATAATAACTTTAGTCCAGTTTCTTTTTATTTCTTGAAATTATAATCATTAATTTCCCCCAAATTATCACATTTTCACTATCGATCAAATAATTGGATGATCGATTCAACTATTCTTGATAATCGATTCCAATAATCGTTTTCAGTCAATTACACATAAAATAACGGACCTAGCCTCTGAAATGAGGGCTATTTCGTTACAATACACATACATTTGCTAGCTCTCTTTGGTCAACATGGTCAAAGTAATGTTGATAAGATTACACTTCCACAAGAAAATGTGGAATGAATTACCTAATGAAATAAGAAACTTGCCGAATTTTAACAAGTCTAAGACTGCCCTCAATAATTGCCTCTGACTTTCACATAGCATATAGTTCTTAAATTTTTTAAATCACATGTATTGATGATAGAACAAAAGTAGCAAATTGATTTTTTTTCTTTTCAAGATGTTTTTTTTCTTCTTGTTTCTTTCTTTTAAATGATTAAGTATGTACATTTTTTTATATATATGTTTTTGTTTCTTATTTGTTCGTATTGTTTTGTATAATTTGATATTTTCTTTTGATAATGTATTATGTTCAAATGCATGATGTGTTATGCCTTCATCTTGCACGGCCCCCCTGAAAAACAGCCTTTGGCTGAAGTGGGCCACCGTGCTAAAATAACATGAACTGAACTGAACCCCATACTCACACTTACACCTCCCTGGTCGCGCTGGTCAAGCCGCGTTGTTGATAGGGAATGCTGGATGAGGTAACGAATCATCGATACCTCACATCTCGCTTATTCATAATGGCTTTAACACACCCTTGCATTTCATCTTATTAAAGGGAAAGTCCACCCTCAAGTTAAGTTGGTTTAACTATGGGCAAACACATAAAAGATAGCAATTACTGAAGGTTTGACGACTATCCGTCAAAGGATAACAGAGTTATGAATTATCACAATCTTGATTTTATTACCCCACTTTCGAGATACTCTACTTAAAGTGGTGTACGTTTTTTTCGATTCCCATTTTCTCAAAAAGATATACAGTGTATATGCTACTTTACCTGTGTACTTCATGTATTATCAGACAAATGTTTTACACGCACACTTCTATGGAAAAAAATTATGGAAAACAGTAAGGGGCAATCTATGGACTCATACAGCGCACGATGTTTTGGGAAAGCAACTCGCACGTGACGTCACATACTAAAAACAAATTCATAAATTTCTTATCCTTTGACGGATTTTCTTCAAACATTCACTCATTATGTTGCGGTCACTTTTGCTATTTTAATCCAAACCAATTTAATTTCAGTGTGGACTTTCCCTTTAACGGGGG
>CAVLGW020000518.1:0-12001 GCA_963669155.1 Arbacia lixula
TTACCACAAGTCATGAGTACAGTGACAACATATCATGCCCACATCAGTCTGGTGTAATGTAAATTCGCCCTTGTTGCGTTGTCAAGGAAACAATCCTTCTTGAATGAATTGATAACATGACTGAACGGTTAAATTCTCCTTCTGTGATACTTCCTTTGGACACACACGAACCATCACACCCTCACTGTCAATTTCTTTTCATTCTTGAAAGCCGTGAGATCGCTCGATGCGAAAGACTTCTCGGTGTTCGTAATCTTAACCCATTCGCGACCAAGTTTCACAAATATATGATTTGTGGCTACAACTTTTGATATCAAGTATTAACGATAATTAACGATGCATCTCATGAAAGAGCATACATATCTGCACAAGCTGAATACTTTTTTGTCGTAGTGATCTATATTGACTTTGGGCCGTATTCTGGACAGAGGTTTAACGCAAACAGCGTACTAACCCTGGACTAACTTTTTGGGACGACAAATAAATAGTCTGATGCTATCCCTAAATTATTGATTTTCATCATTGAATCCCAACATTGGTCGATTTCAATTATTCGCTGTAATTACTATGTGGACAAACTAAATATACCATAGTTATTCCGAGGACAAAATCAATTACATCAAATCAATGATAATGTTTAATTTTGTTTGAATTGGCGCCCCATTAAGTTAGTTTCTAGGTTTAGTACATTTTTTGCGTTAAACCTCTGTTCAGAATACTGTTCTTTGTGATTGATTTTCAAAGCGAAATATAGCGGAAAGTGATCACTAAATCCTCGCTCTGAAAAGCCTGAAATCATGGTTTTGCTCTTCAAATTTGTATAATATTCTTACTCTAAATTGTATGTTTTGTTTTGTTAATTTACAATGCCCTGTGTGCTTCATTTTACAACGAAAATCTGATATATACTTGTGATCTGATATACCGTCTACAAGAGTGTATTAATAGAATTTCTCATTATACATATATATGTTTTTAGAGACACTACAATCAGAAGATATTGCTAAAATGAGGAACGACTAATACATGTTTAAATAGGATACGATGTGAAACGTGTGTATATCGTCTGTTTCGATGAATCTTACGATAAGCCATGTTCACACAGGGCTTCCAATACTCATCTTTCTAATCAAATGGACATTAGATATGGAGTTTACGATGATATCTTTCATCAGCCTACGGCATCATATCATTTTATGAGTGATGATAAGAAAGTTGGCTACGCACTTCATATAAAAGGTTAAATCACTTCAATATCGTGATGTTACAAATTAATTTGTTAATACAAAAGTATAATTTATCTAAAGACGTCCAAATAAGTACATTGAAACATATCGGTCAATATCATTCCACCTAAAGTTATTTTTTACTTGTATTCTAGATATAGACCGTAAGTGGTGTTTTCTAAACTTTCAGAAGGAATATACACGATGCAGAATAAAGCAAAAATATATAACGGAGAAAATCAATTCCCCTTTATCATGAATTCATTGAAAAAAGTCGAATAGTCAAGTTGTTGTGCAGTGAATGGAAACCTACATATTTGTGGTGAGGAACCGATTCGCGTATACCATTGAAATAAGGATTGTTAAGATACGTTTTTCAGCATGGTATGATAAAAAAAAAAAACTTGTAAAACCTTGTAGACCCCGCTATACGAAGTACATCTTAAATGCATGCAAAGTTTGGTTGTCCACCTCATTTCATTCATTCATTCATTCATTCATTTATTTATTGATTTCATTCATTTCAAATTTACCATTAAAAATATATATACAGCATTGAAAAATGTATTACATCAACATATGAATTAACATACGAAAATATCAATGAATAGTGATTGATCGGCAATAGTGACGGTTAATAAAAATCGGCACAACATGATTATTCATAGTGAATTCATATGTAAGTACCGACAGTGAAATAACTGTGAAGAGTATTTCGAGAGGAGGAATGCTTTAAGTTGATTTTAAAAGAATTACTAAACTGAGCATTCTGAATGTGGGATGGTAATGAATTTCAAGTTACTGGACCGAAGCAACGGACTGATTTGGAAAGAGTATTTGTATTAACTTTCCACATGTGGAATTTAACTGACGGGTATTGTATTCATGAATTTCTGCGTTCAATGAGAACATGTGCATGAGATAAGAGGTAGCGAGTTTGAAAAGAATCTACGCATTAAGCAGGCAATTTGCATCGTATTTATATAAAAAAAAAACATTAAGCATATGAGAATGGAAGAGCAAGGGTAAAGAAGGTTCAAGATAATGAGAATTGGCACACATACGGGGGATTTTTTTCTGTAGACAATAAAGTTTGAGTAATTTAGAATGATGCAATGAAGCCCATAACACATTGCAATAAACGATGTGAGGCAATATGAATGCATTGTACATCATGAACAAGACTTTACGTGGAATAGTGAGTTTGAGATTATTCATAATACCAATGTTACGTGATATTTTGCTGCAAACAAAATTTATATGTGAATCCCAACATAAATAAATATCTACAAGCACTCTAATTTTACATATCTACCAATTTTACCATATCTACAAGCACTCGCATTTCACGTTGGAGTGCTTATTTCCGGTAAGGATGCGAGCAAGATAAGGCACGTTCCTTGCTGTCGAGATATCTTGGATTAAAAGTAACGTAGAACAACCCTCTCTCTCTCTCTCTCTCTCTCTCTCTCTCTCTCTCTCTCTCTCTCTCTCCATCTCCCTCCCTCTCTCCATCTCCCTCCCTCTCTCTCTCCATCTCCCTCCCTCTTTCCATCTCTCTCCCTCTCCATCTCGCTCCCTCTCTCTCCATCTCCCTCCCTCTTTCCATCTCTCTCCCTCTCCATCTCGCTCCCTCTCTCTCCATCTCCCTCCCTCTCTCCATCTCTCTCCCTCTCCATCTCTCTCCCTCTCCATCTCTCTCCCTCTCTCTCCATCTCCCTCCCGTACACATCTGCATAATAACCATCCCTGTGCAGTAGCGACACAGCTAGTCTGCCTTCAAGGCTGTTAGACATTTCTGATATTAACTAAAATAAAGTATAGTGTTCTAAGTCTTTAATAATACACTGTAATAAAAATAATGATAATGATATATACATTTATCATTTATAGAGCGCAGAAACTATTCCTTAAAGAATATACATGTATTCTACTGCGCTTTATAAGACTCCTAAACTTGTTGTTATTAATTAGATAGATGTGTTTTGAGCTTTGATTTCAAGTTGTTTACGGATGGTGCTTTCCTAACATCCAGGGGTAAGCTATTCTAGAGCTCGAGGGCTACACAAGAAAATGCTTGATCACCTAGCGTTACTTTTGTTTTAAATGATGGAATCTGTAAAAGCAGGGGATCCGTTGAACTGCGCAAATTGCGACCGTGATTACTGGTTTTATACCTCAGTAATTCTGTAATGTAGCTTGGAGCTTGACCAAGAAGTACTTTGTATACAATTAGTAAGACCGTGAATGTTATTCTCTGCCGTATTGGTAATGTATGTTTCTTAGTATTGTTGTGATGCGTGTATATTTCGTACAACCAAATATAAGCCTTGCACAGGTGTGTGGCAACCTCTGCAATTTCCATAATTGAGAGTCAGGGACCTCATACAGTAGACTATTACTAGTCATTTTATCATTCTCATCTGAGCTGGAGAAAAACAAAATCGAGAATGATTAGTCGTCTGCAGACAGACCCCTCTATTGAATATTTTGGTTTGGAAATGCCCTGCCTCCTGGGAGCAAGGCTACGATATGGTCAGGAGCAAGGCGGATCATTGTGCTCGGAGTGGCGCCTTTCATATCGGGCATGTACTGTGTCATAATGAATGCAGATAGGCAGGAAAGGTAACTAGGTTATCTATACTACTGTCTCGCTCCCAACCTACCCCGTCACAATTACCCTGTCGTCATTTGTACCAACTTTGCCCCGATGTCATTAGGTTTTTCTTTCCTCTTTCATCATTTCGTTCAGGCTTTCTCTGTTTTCGCTGCCTTTTTCGTCTTGGCCTTTTCCCCCCTTGCCCCAAACTACTAGAGCGCCCGTTCCCTCCCCTTTTCTCCCTCTTTGTCCCTAGAATCATACTCCCCCCCCCCTCTCTCTCTCTCTCCTCCTCCTTCTCCTCCTCCTCACCCCTCCTCCTCCTCTTCCTCCTCTCCAAAACGTCCCCCTTTTTCGTTTCCCTTCTCTTATAAATTTCCATCTCTCACTCGATCTTACCTCACCCCTGCATCTCTCTCCCTCACTCGCTCTCTCTCTCTCTCTCTCTCTCTCTCTCTCTCTCTCTCTCTCCTTCCTCCTCTCCATCAAATGTCATCCTCTTTCTTTTCCCTTCTCCGAAATGTCCACTTTATTTTCAACCTATCCTCTTCCCTTCATTTCACTCTCCCTCCTTCTCCTGCTCAAATTGTCATCATTTTTTTTTTGTTTCTCTTGTCCTGAATGTTCCTCTCTCGCTCTATCTTACCCCCCTCTTCCCCGGCATCTCTGTCCCTTTCCTCCTCCCCTCAAAATTCCATCCTTTTTCTTTTCCCTTCTCCCGATTTTTCCCTTATTCACTCTTTCTCCCCCCCCCTCCTCCATCTCCCTCTCTTTCCCCCACTTTCACTTTGACTCCCCCTCTCACAACGGCACTCAAAGCCTTGAGATGGTTTAACAAAAATGAGGCATCCCCAATTCTTGGCGTGATGTCTCGGGTCATCATCCGCATACCCGTCGTGCTAAATCGAGGAATTTACGATTAACAGAACGAGTCGGGACCGCGCTCCCATTTAAAGATCGATATTTAATTGTCTAAACGTAAGTGTTATTTCGTTTTTAAAGTCGTATATTGAATGCGTTGACAGGGTAGGGGGAGGGTGAAAAGTGAAATATAATACACACTCCCGACGTACGGCAGTCGAATGCACCGATTTAACACACTCAGTCCCATACGCGATAAACTATGGGACTATGATAAATTGGTCCTGGGAAGGTAATCGTTAACCCTCTCAGTACCATAAACGATAAACTGTGTAGTAATTGACATGGGACTATGGTTAGGTGGTACTGAGGGGGTTAAAACACATATTGCTCGATCCCAAATATTCAATCGACTCATATCCAATGGACAACTGGAATGGGAGATCGATAAGAATTACGGACATAATTTTTGACGTGCTGATTCGCGTCAATCCCGTAGAAAACCACATGTGTCGTTGCCACATACCTCTGCACGGGTACGTGACAATGTGTCTTACACTATGTGCACCATCTTCCCTCCATGGAGAAGATTCCACAGCAGTGGCAGGCAACATACCGTATACATGAGAGGGCGTATTTCGATCTGTGTTCAGGTCTTAAAACAAACATATTTATGACACTCGGAAAATAATAACAAATAAATTGTCACTTAAATCAAACTGAAATGTACACATCATAACGATTTAATTTCACAAGGTCTGTTCTGCCCAATATATTTTGAATCATTTATGACACAATGATGGGATTTGCTAGTGGATTGAGAGGTGTGATGCATAATA
Source organism: Arbacia lixula (assembly GCA_963669155.1). Lineage (NCBI taxonomy): Eukaryota > Metazoa > Echinodermata > Echinoidea > Arbacioida > Arbaciidae > Arbacia > Arbacia lixula. Next base: position 5,526 of record CAVLGW020000518.1, read on the forward strand.
TGTATTGGAAACAGTTCGGTCATCCCTCCCCATGGAGATACATAAAAACGTAGACGGATCAAGCGAGCTCTAAATCGTCGCATGACCCCCGCCATTTTGGGTAGCCCTACATACTGACACGCAGTACATCACATCAGAAGTTTGCTTCACGTCCTATACAAACAATGTATGATTTCCATCTTGGATTCCATTTCGAAGAAACAGGAATTTGATATTACCTGTTCCTAGTCATGTCTTCCTGTGCTGGTTTGCATACATGCTTGTTTGGTTGGAAACTTTGTGATTTTAAGTAATACACTAACGACCTGTGCATACGTGCAACGAAATGGGCTATCGTCTATGATCAAGCAAACTTGTAGGGTGTGCAGTGATATCTCTGTCCGCGCATGGTGAACATGCACGATTGTTGTAAGTCTTTCTTTCTCTTTACTTCTACAGTTATAAACAGAATGACATAACATATTGTTTGTTTAATTCACAGCTGTAATCGTTGAGTATGTCAAAGAATGTTGATATTTCCAGTCCTTCTCAGCCACTTGAAATTGTATATATAACATTTGTTAGTATTTATCTGATTTTAACTGATATGCGACCACCATCGGAGCGGGGTGCAGATTGTCCCCGTGCGTGGCAGCCAATGTTATGACTTCATGTAAACCGTTTATATGTGCATAGCATTTCTTCCTCTGAAGTCTATTCCGCTCACAACCCTCCTGTATTTGTATTAATTTGCCCAATAAATGTCAAGGACATCACGTGTGTGGTTGGATACACGGGAGAACTTATTCATATTGCACTCTGTACGTCGGTAATCGGACGCAAGCAACAACACTTTCTCTCAAATTGTTGATGTCGTAAGGGGTCGTATGAAAGTGTACCTTACCGTAACCATGGTACCGTAACCATGGTACCGCGCCCATAATACCGGGTCTCGGTCGTACCATTTTGCAAGCATGTAGGATAGGTATTTTCGGTCTTTCAGTAAATTAGGGTGCCAAATCTGTGATACTTGTGGTGTCTCCTTTACGCGAGCAATTCAGAGCTATCTACCCCACGTAGACAATTTTTAGGATACTAGTTTGATACTGTTCTTTTCCTTCGCAACCTAATTAGTGTTATGTAATATGCAGAGGACAATATAATGTGAAACTTTTACCCCAAGATAGGCTCTGTAGCCTTTATACATCGTATTTTATGTGTGTCGTTCTTAGCGTTCAATCAGCCGCCACGCTACGGTGCGCCTCGATATGGCACGCTGTAGAACGTATGCGAGGTACTCTACATGGACCGCTTTGGACCACTTTGGCACGGTCAGCATTGAACAAGGAAGCGGTGAGGATACTACTGGCACGGTCCAGTACGGGTTCACGAGCATGGTCAGGCTACTTTATGATCATGAACACTGTAGAACGGGCTCTTATAGTCGCACTGCACATGTCTTACCGAGACAGGCATAAATAACTTTCGCTCTCAGGGCTATGCATGGTGATAGGCTGTAGAATGATATTGGTGTACATGCAAATGGAGGAGACAGCAATATAACGCTTCGCTAATCAGGTCCTTTTGTCATAACATCTGTCGGTCGTATTCCAACAAATTCATCACTTTGCCAATCCAAAGAAAATAACAATCGACTTGAAGGGCATCTGCGCGTGCAGACCTTGCCTGAAATATATGTCAAGTTTATTTGTGTGTCCGTTTTTTTTTCATCCGCAATTCGCACATTAACTTTTGAAGGGGAATTAACTGTCACATTAAGCAATTCTTGGCGAGTCATATGCGACCGGTTCGCCGTAATTGTAGTCAGAAGGGAGGATGGAGTCGTTCCCATGGTAACAAGAGAAGGGGAAGTGAATATGAGAACGATGGAGCAATGGAGAGACAGGGGGATGAGGATGAAAAGAGCTACGAAGGGGGGGGGGAGACAGAGAGGGGTGAGGGATATTTATGTGATAGCGGGGATAATCGTTATATAGTGAGGGTAAGGACAAGTTGGAGAATGGGTGGTGTGTTTGTGTGTGTGTGTGTGTGGGGTGGGGGGGGGGGTAAAATCCCCTCCTGGGGCGTGGAAGATTAGATTGTGTGACACAACCTGTACGCTTACCACCTCAAAATATAAACGGTATACTAAAGATGTGCATACATGTAGTTTTGAAAGGATTTAGCCTCTCCACTTCCGTCGTCTCTATGAAGGTACACCAGTCTTCCTCTCTCGTCCGTGCTTCTTATCTAGTTCACACTCTGTCATCACACGCACCTCCGCGGAGTGGTATCATAATGACTTGACACCGGTTCAAATCAATACAGCCCTTTCGCTACAACAGCGAGACACCTTTTATAAGACTTGCTGCCGTCTACTTGGTCTAGCGAGGTGTTCCGGCGATTGACGACGGAGCGAGGGGGCATTGCAGAGTGCACAATGCAGCTTCGAGAGATACGCAAGGAGGAAATAGATAGAACTATAGAGAGGGAGATGGGTGGTGGAAGAGGGGAGAAGAAAGATATGGGGGGGGGGGGGTCAGGGGAGGGGGGAAGACACGAGAAGGAAATTGAGAGGAAGAACGGAAGAGGGAAAGAGAGAGAGGGGGGAGGGGGAGACGAAGAGAAAGAGAGATATATAGAGAGGGGGGGGGGGAGACGAAGAGAAAGAGAGATATATAGAGAGGGGGAGGGAGGAGTGGGGGAGAGGAAATTGAGAGGAAGAACGGAAGAGGGAAAGAGAGAGAGAGAGGGGGGGGAGGAAGAGAAAGAGAGATATATAGAGAGGGGGAGGGAGGAGTGGGGGAGAGGGAGACGAAGAGAGAGAAAGAGACAGAGAGAGAGACAGAGAGAGAGAGAGAGAGAGAGACAGAGAGAGAGAGAGAGAGAGAGAGAGAGAGAGAGAGAGAGAGAGAGCGCAGGGGAGTGGGGAGGGGGAGGGGGACAGTAACCTATGCGCGTCATGACGGTTGTAAAAAGGTAGAAAGCAAAGGCCATAGCCATGATGGCGACGCGCGAGTTAAAAAGAAATTGAACATGTTGAAGGACAATGAAGAAGACAAAATAAGAGGGAGTTTGTGGAGGAGGAGGAGGAGGAGGAGGAGGAAGAAGGAGAAAAGGAGGACAAGACTGGTCCTGACCAAAACAACATACTTCAAGTGGAAGCTGTAGTAAGAAGAAACTACAGTCTTCATTTCTTGAGTATGACGCACATGGCAACCATGGATAGAAACTGCCCAAAGCAAAAAGTTCCCTTGGAAGTCATGCAGAGATGATTATATGCGTCCGAACAATCGTGAGACAATCATGAGACAACACTAATGATGCAGACTAATTGCCACAAGGTGTCGTTTATGGTTTAACCACTAAAAGGCCATTCTTTATGTAATGCTTGTAGACATATCGCACGTTCCATTGTGTATGTGATTATAACATGTTTGGAGTTGAACAACGTTATCGGAGAATGGTTGATTGTAATAAAAATACCTCACGCACCGAGAGTTGAAGATGTTAACCAAGTTTACCATGTTAACCTATTAATGGGAACATGGTCTGACATGAGACCCGCCGGCTAAATGGTGGTGTAAACAGCGCTCCAATGCTGTAAAGTTGTTATCAAACACATTGATGGAAACTGCAAACGAAGAAAAATGTTTGAACTGTATAATATGTCGACGTACGTAAGACGCTTCCCCCGATGTCGTTGCTTCATCTGCTGAATAGAGCGAGAGAGAGAAAGAGAGAGGAGAGAGAAGGGGTGGGGGAGCGAATGACTTTACTAGAGCTTAACAGAATCCTTCTCCTTCAGAATGCATGTCTGTTCATGATAGCGTCATATCGCCATCATCTTCTGTATACCTATCTTTGCTTCGTTGATCTATGAACATGGAGAATGGAACTGACAAGCAAGGACAAGGGAGATGAAGCTACCACCAGAATGGACCTAGCGCGCCTTTTCTTCCATTCATGCCTTTGTGCTAGGTTGCTTCGATCGAAAGCGCAAGCCGCCAACGACCATGACAACGCGGACGATAGCCGGTACTTCGTATTTTGGTCATGCAATGCCCGCCTTACACTCATAGTGAACAATATCTTACGTGGCTCTCTCATGCCTGCCACTCATATCTCTATAATTCATTGTTCATTAGATGTATTTTGTGCATGGCCAACTTCAATGACGCACGCTACGTCTATTATGTCTATGTCATGTATGGGGTGTCATAGGTTTCGCAACCATTGGCAAGGGATCATGCAAATTAGTTTTGGCGACCAATGAGTGAATCGATGTTGTAAAGGAGTGTCGCTAGGCAGGGAAATGCTAAAGACATGTGGCCCGGGCTGGTGGAATGTATCGCATTGGGAATAACAGAAGAACATTCATTTTCATCGAGATATTTAGACAACGGTTTGATGTTGTTGATAGCTTGCTCGCAATCGGCTTCGATGATCGGATTCGTTGGTTTGCAAATAATCCCGGTGCGTAGTGCCTGGTGTGTCGTGGTCATGGTGGTCAAGACGTCAATCATGGCCAATGGTGTCATGTTCATTCATGTTTATCCCGCCTTCTGCCAGATAAAGTTATCTTCAGATTGAAACAAAACAATTCTGCGATGTTGTGGTTACGTCTTGGAAATAATCATAACGACCCCCAAAAATCCGCCTTAGAAGCTCAAACCCGTACAACAACTCCCGTATCAAATACCAGACTAGCAATAATTCTCGCAGTGCGATCAGTGGTGATATACATGTAATTATATCGCAAATATCCCTCCAGTATGATGGAAATTGAGTCGCGTATACCCACTGAAATTCATCGCCGTATGAGCTTGCTCCCAAAGCTGGCTGTGATAGTATTGGCACTTCTCTCACGGAGCCGCTGTGTATACTTAGGCCCTTGTAGGGAATAATGCCTGATCACGTTTCAGCAGTTGGACACAGGCTTAGTATTGCTAATTTGATCGGATATTTCCACACGCGTTTTAAAACAGATGTAGACAATTGATCCGATGCGCTACGCGTATTTTTAGAACCGGAGTATACATTTATCTATTTCATAGGTTCATGTCGAGACTGGTTGACTTATGATTGGCGATATTATTGTTGAAGAGGGTGAGTGGGGTGGGATAATTGGGGGGGGGGGGGGGGGGTAGCAGCATCTCCTTTTTTCTACGTGGCGGTCATCCCTTTATTCCCGCCAACATTCAAACATAATAGCACGTAAGAGGGAAGGATGTGGATGGGAGTGTTAGTATGTGTGTGCGTGTGTGTGTGTGGGTGGGAGGGTGGGTGGGGGGGGGGGGGCTTTCAATCCTAAGGCGTTTTTTGACTAATATAGGAATACATATACTCGTTTACACACACACACACACACACACACACATACACACACATACACACACATACACACACATACACACACAGACAGACACACACACATCACGCAAAGCAGTTTGTTTATTACCCTCTTTGTGTGTTTTTTCCAAATCAGTGTGTGCTTGTGTGCGTTAAAGATTGAATCTATGTAAAATATTTGTGATTGAATGACGAATGGCGCTAAACACATCATTACAAAATTGCAAGCGCCAACTCATATTCGCTACATCACACCCACGTGATAACGCAACAACACATATCCACACCATCTATCAGTAAATCCGCGCTCAATCCCTTGAAACACCACCCATCCTTCCAAACCAGCACATCCCTCGGGGCGTAACTATGATATAGTAGCCCATTGCTCAAGGTACTGGTTCCTGTGTTTGAGCAAATTAGTTCGGTGTTGGCAGTGGGTCAGACCATGAGAGAGTCTAGCTGCGCACAGACCCGATCAATCATCGATAGCTCTGGGTAGACGCTGACCGGACACACCGGCGGCGAAACGAGAGAAGGTTCGTAGGAATCATCAACCCATGCTGCGCCAGATTAACGGCTGTTCTATGTGATTTGTGTGTATTCAGTGTGAAGGAAGGTACACGTGGCACACGAAGAGTTAACTCTTTATGCATTATGTTTATATTTGTTCACTATGATATGAATCGCATATGATGTCAGTTGCTCTGGCACTCGAATGGTTAAACCCTTGTAGTTAGCCAATGGGGTTTTCAAGGCCTGGTGATGTAAATGTTAACTCTCTCATTACCATGGCATGAAGATGTGTAATAAGCCAATGAGGTTACAAAGCCTTGGTAATGTTAGGGTTAAAAAGGCATTTTTCGTTATAGTTTTACCTTAATTTACCTGTGTTTTCCGGTTTTTTTATACTGAACTTAGCGTATGCATTGTATGTACACCATCCCCTTCTGCGCCATTCCATGACGTACATACACAAATCAACCGCGTCAGCCATATACGGACACCCCCCCCCCCCCCCCCAATACCCCTCAAACACTCATGGAAGTCATGAACCCGTGTTGCCCCCCCCCCACCCCCCCCCCCCCCCCCCTACCCACCACACACACTCCCACCACGTACCACCCTTCATGCCTCTTGCACGCAAT
>CAVLGW020000519.1:0-11984 GCA_963669155.1 Arbacia lixula
GTGAGCTGGCTGACACTGGCTTTGTCAAGAACCGTGGAAGGTAATGAGAAATAGAAAAGACAGTGCTGCACATTGTGGTCATGGAGGGACTTGGTGTCAAATAAAACTTGACACTTTTGAAAAATAATATTTAAAAAGTCACAACTCGAATTAAGCAGATCAAGGCAGCTTTTCTTTTGCGTTTTGCGTAGGGTGTTAAGTTCATGCTAGTTACTATGGCGTAGACTATGGTTTAATTAAGTTAATTGAAATAAACCGTGGTCTAAACCATATGTACTAGGCACCCTGCACCAAACACACATACATGTATTCATTGTTGGATCCTTTTGAAGTGTATGTGTTAAATAAAACACACATATCTGTTTATACCATGGTCTAAATCTAAAACTCCTTTGTGGAATTCGGGCCATTGATTGCAAGATGACATGCACTAGACAATACTGGCATTAACGTCTACCCCCTTCTCACCCCCCCTCTCCCCCTCTCTCTCTCCCCTCCTCTCTCCTCTCTCTCCCTCCTCCCCTCTCTCCCCCTCTCTCCCCCCTCTCTCCCCCCTCTCACCCCCCTCCTCCCCCCTCTCTCCCTCTCTCTCCCCTCTCTCTCCCCCTCTCTCCTCTCCCCCCTCTCTCTCCTCTCTCCCCCTCTCGCCCCCCCTCTTCCTTCTCTCTCCCGCTCTCCCCCCTCTCTCCCCCCTCTCTCCCCCCTCTTTCCCCCCTCTTCCCCCCTCCTGTCCTCCTCTCGTCCCCCTTTCACCTCCCCTCTCACTCCCCTCCTGCTGCTGCTGTAGGGCCCTGTGCCACCATGCCACCTGAAGGAGAAGGCTGCCAGCAGTGGCAAGCACATCTGCTACCGCTGCCATGGGGTGATAGAGGACGACATGCTGATCAAGTACAAGCAGGAGCCCTACCATGCCTACCACTTCAACTGCACCCACTGCAGGTAGGTCCAGCAGCTTCTTAACCCTAATACTCCAGGGGGGGGGGGGGGGGGCATTATGGCCCCCCCCCCCCCCCCTGTCGAAGTTTTGTCGGTCCTTTCCTAACGCCTCAATATTTCGAAACTAAATTTCTTGACTTTTTTTCTCTGATCCTTCCCGCATATTTTGATACCAAATTTATGGCGATCTGACCTACCGTGAGGGTATCAGATTATGTTTAACGAACACATGTCACTGAAATTTCGCTATTTCTCTATATGACTGTGTATAACCCTATGGATAAAATCAGGAGCTTTTCCAAAATTTATGTAAATACTTTTCTAATAAGTGTTACCATTGTTTCAAATAGTGTAATAATTATCACACACACACACACAAGCACACACCCACACACACACCCACACACCCACATTCATACACACCCACACCCACACATACGCATCTGAATCTTTACATGCATCATCTTTCTTCTGGTCTACAATGTTTCACTTGAAATTATAGTGGTACATAAAGAAATTTTTGATACAAATGTATTTTGAGCAATATAAAATGAAATGTGGTTGTAATTTTGTCAAATAGCAAAAGACGCTTGACGAAAACAAAAGAAATACATAACAAAATTGAAAAACAATAAAATACATAAGAAATTGATGAGGGAGTTTTGAAAGACATTTGTACCAAAATTGCTATTCCTGATGCTTTACTTAGTGAGAAATACCAAAATCTATGATTTCTCGCATAAATTAGCATAAATTAATTAGTTAAAAAAATAAAAGGACTTTCGTAAATTTAGCTATAAACTTTGTAGATTACATAATTCTTTACCCTTGTGCAAAATTTTGAGGCAATCGGGTGACCCATGGCTGAGATCTCGGGGGGGGGGGGGGGGGGCCATAATGCCTCCTCCCCTCACCCCTCTCTTCCTTATCTTCCTCCTGCCCTCCTCTTCCTCTTCTTGCTTTTCTCCCTTTTCTCCATGTGCTCCTTCTTCCCCCCTCTTTACCCTCCTCCTCCTCCTTGTCCCACTCCTTTCCCCCCTCCCTGTCCTCCCCTCCACCTCCCCCTCCTCCCCCTCCTCCTCCTTCCTCCCTCCTCCCTCCCTTCCCCCTCTCCCTCCCCTCCCACTCCCCCTCCCACCACTCCACCCCCTCCCCTTCCCCCTCTCTTTCTCCTTCCCACCCCAGTGAGGAGCTAAATGGCACTGCCCGTGAGCTGCGTGGTGAGCTGTACTGTCTGCCGTGCCATGACAAGATGGGCATCCCTATCTGCCAGGCGTGTCATCGCCCCATTGAGGAGCGCATCGTGACAGCCCTGGGCAAGCACTGGCATGTTGAGGTCAGTTCACGTCTCAATATGATACTGAGGTTCAAATCCCAACATTTGAAGAGCTCATTTGCAAAACGGGTTAGATCCATGTTTTATCAAATGTGATTTTTTTCTCTCATTGTATAGATTTGAGGTAGCTCTATAAGATACCATAGAAAAGATAAAATTCCCATTAAAAAGTGAACAAAAATGGCAAGGAAAATCACTTCTTTTTCAAAAGAGGTTGGATCCATTTCAGTTTGTTTGCAAAAGTGGTTAGATCCACAAAGGTAATTTTTGGAAAAAAATATTTGAAAAATATAAAGACAGGTAGATCTCTTTTATACCCAATTTTATGTTCACATGGTATGGTAGTATATCATGACAATTTAGTTTCGCATAAGAATATTGCAATATGGTAGAATAAAAAAAGTTTATTTTTTTCAGAATGGTCTAAAGTGGATCTAACCTATTTTGCAAACAAACTCTTCATTTAAACCCATTTTATGGCCAGTGCCAACCTCTCCATTCCATAGGAAATATGATTTGTTTAGAATTTAATAACTTACAGGTATTTGACCCCTGAAATGAAAAAAAAGCTCTCTGCGAAAATTGTATTTTTGTGTGACATCAGAGCCTCGTTTTTGAAAGAGTTGCGATTGATCTGAATCGATCGCAAGTCCAATGCCCCATCTCTAATATACAGAGATATTATTGACATCAATCACAAGTCTTTATAAGACGGACCCAGGCTTGCAGAATAGCCCCACAAATAAGATATTCTGTTTTACCCTGCTACACATACAGTCAGTATTTTTACGATCCATCAAATCCATGTGCCGTGTGCTTTACGGACACGATGGTGCATGAAAAACGTTGACGACATATGCTGTATAAGGTGAAGAGTGAATCTGAGTTGTACTTTGTAATTCTCTGTTTTTGTTCTTGCAGCACTTTGTGTGTGCTCGATGTGAGAAGCCCTTCCTTGGCCACAAACACTACGAGAAGAATGGCAAGGCGTACTGCGAGACCCACTACAACCAGGTACCACATGCAGTTCTTGGTCTGAAGGGGTAAACCCGTCCCATGATAAGCTGCTTTTAAAGGGAAAGTCCACCATGTATTTTTATTGGTTGTGATTATTGCAGAAAAATGATACATGTAGCCACATATTACTGAAGGTGTGACGAAAATCTGTCAAACGATTAGAAAGTTATAATTGTTTTAATTGTTAATTTTGTAATAATGCGTGCGAGCTGCTCTCCCATATACATGTTGTATGTTTCCATAAATTCCTCTTTTTCTAGTTGTTGATGAAGGAATATATTTTTTCCAAAGAGGTGTGTATAAAAACATGTTTCTAATGATATATCAATGCACAGGTAACATGGTATATATCCTTATGAGAAAATCAAAATTAAAAACAAAAATAATACATGACTTAAAGTAGAGTAGCTTGCAAGTGAGATCACAAAATTATGAAATCCAAAATTCATAACTCTGTTATCCTTTGAAGGATTTTTGGCCGACTTTCCCTTTAATATCTGAGAAGCAAGCAGAACGAGTCAACTTATAAGAAAGTTTCATGAAGTTTGCAGATGTTTGTAAAGGGGACGGGTCATCTTTAAATCAGCCATGGCAATGAATACATGATGTATTATTGATTATGGGCATGTCATTAGTTGGATAAATGAGACCTTGATATTTAATTATGTTGTATTTGCCCTTTTCTCATTCCAGCTCTTTGGGAACATGTGTTTCCACTGCAACAAGGCCATTGTCACAGAGAGTAAGTCCGCCACATATAGCATGTCTTCAGCTTGTCTTGTGAGGGAGCCCTATATGTCATCATGTTAAACCCTTAGAAGTGGTGGGACCCTTCAGCAGACCTAGAATGGGAATCAGAATCAGATATTTTCACCATTTACATGATAACTCGAGTAACATGTATGTCTGACCAAATACCCCCAAACATTGAACAGTGTTGATATGACATGTCTCATTACGTAGTAACCAATAGTAATAGTCGCGTGACTGGTTCTCCAAGCATTGGATGAGTAACCTCTACAACGCTTCAAAAGTATACGAGTCGACTGCGCACAGTCAAATTTCTCTAGTTATAATTGTTTCAAATTGAATCACAATTTTACAATCGCTTACTCAATGTGATTTTAATCTTAGTAAGGTGAATGTTTTTTTTATTGTGTTATAAAATATCATCCTCATCACATCATAGTTATTGATATAATTTTATAATTGTTAATTTGAAATTCAATGTTTTTATATTGAAATTAGATACATGTATAATCATAGCCTAAATGAGATTATTGTTCTTTTATTGTGTTGTGAAATTCAATCAACATCGCATCATACTTGCTTGATGTATCTGTGCAAGGAATTGTTTCATTTACATTGAAAAAAATGCTTTCAATATGTTTTGTTCTATGTTTAATTTTTGCAGTGATGTGTACGATGAGCAAAACGTGGTGTGAGGAGCACTTCTTCTGCATGTGCTGCGACAGCCTGCTCACTACCAAGTAAGTCAGCCTGCCTTCTCGGTTTGACCTATTCGGACCAAGTACCACAAATATGTGATTGGGGCTATTACTTCTGAAATCTACTACTAAAAATAATAAAAAATGCATCACATGAGAGTGCACAAATTTCTGCACAGGATTCATCCTTTTTTGTAATTTTATGTTCCGTTTCATAATAAAAATCACATTAAAACAAAGAATGTGTTGCAGATTTAAGAGCTAACTTAACAATCAGTTTTGCTCTAGAAAGGACCTCGTCCCAAGATTTATATCAAAGGAGAATACAAGATTTAAAAAAAAAATACTTACAAACGATTGGCGTTGTGGCTGCTATTTTGTGAGAATGACCTGCCTATTGGGTGTAGAAAATAAAACTTAAATGAAAAGAAAACTTGCGCACCGTGATTTATGTCAAAGGAGAATACAAGATTTAAAAAAAAAATACTTACAAACAATTGGCCTTGTGGCTGCTATTTTGTAAGAATGACCTGCCTATTGGATGTAGAAAATAAAACTTAAATGAAAAGAAAACATCACAAACAGTATTTTTTTATTTTAACTTGTTAAGCACCTGTACCAGACTGTTCAGCTTTTTAAGATGAAATTGAGGTGTATGGAGAAGGTGGTGATGATAAAGTGTTGAGCTAGACACGACTCATTTGAAGTGACTAAGGTAGGAACATTAGATGTTACCAATTTGAAGACAGGGTGTCACTTTTGCAGGTCAGTACAATTAAACCGTGTAAAAACAATGGAAAATGGAAGGAGATGCTGAATTGGAACTTCCCTCCCAATAATAGAACTGGAAACTGGTTTAAATAAAACTTATAGTGATCAGTAGATATTTTGGGAGGTTTTGGATGGGTCATTGCAAACCTATAGCCTAGAGACCGTAGACTGCTCTACGCTGTTGTCTGCATCAGTCTGCTCCACAGTGCATGCGTTCAGTGGGAGCCTGCCTGCATCAATACGATTATGAATGTAGACTGCTCGCTGTGGTTCAAACGTAAAGAAGGATAGTTTTTCACTTTTCCTGAAAATATTCCTGAACCTATGACTTTGAGATTTCTTACACGTCATATTTAAGGTATACTGCTGAATCGTGCAGAGTTTTATGACTTTTACAAATGGGACACCCTGTTTTTAGTGAAAGTTGGATGAGGTCAGGCATACAGTACAAAAGAGCATGCTTCAAAAAGAGAAGGAGCAGATGTTTCTCTTTTTTATATTTTCCTTGCAGAGGAGAAATTGTATATTTACTTTTTCCATCGTACACATTTGTTTTTTGTCATATAGGAGCAAGTTTATTGAGTTCGACCTGAAGCCTGTCTGCAAACGTTGTTACGACCGCTTCCCCAATGAGCTGAAACGACGACAGAAGAAGACGGAGATGGCTAGCAAAAAGTTTGGCAAAAACGAAAAGTGAGGGAGGTGGGATAGGACGGACCTTCACTGTCGAACCCAGCTAGCCAAATCAATCTTCAGCAAAAACCTTGTCTTCATCTCCCCCATATTTTAAGTTAAATTGCTGTTTTAATGAAGAAAAAAAAGTGTAATAATCATCTATTATACATATCATGCTTGATAACAGAAAGAACACTTTGCATGTAGAAAAGATGTTGGCGCATCAAAGCTGTGCAACACAAACTGGCACATTATGCAATAGCTGGTGATACGTTTGGTAGACCTGTTATCATTCAATGTGAAAGCTGCACACTGTTAGAGTCAGACCTGTCTGTAAAGACCACCTTGAAAGAAAAGTGGTCTTTGTGGACAAGTGGTCTTTAGATGGGTGCAATTACATGCAGAATGCTGTGAAGGGATTCCTATTGAGTGGTCTTTACAGGCAGATGATCTTTACAAACACTGGTCTTTGAAGACAGGTGGCTCTCACACAAGATTCAGTGCATCAAGATTCTGTAAGGTATTTAAAATATTCCTGAAACGGTCATCAATATGAAATTGCTAAAACACATTGAACCTACAGAATATTATGCAGAAATATTTTGAAAGGTAAATCTTTATACAGCAAATATCGTTCCTGTACATTAGGATGTGTTTTTTAGTTTAAATTCTCATGATTATTACCTGATAATATATCATGTAACGTATGAATTTAGTGATGTCACTTTTATGATATGAATATCCGGATGGTGATGACTGTAAAGAAATCTATTGTAGAGGGCAGCAGATATTATTTAAGCTTATTTTTGTAGCATCCTGTTCTAGAAGGCATGATCTGAGCAGACTGGTTCTTTGAGCGTAATGCTGTGGGCACACCTAGGAAAGTGAATGGTGCATCTACATGCAAGCAATTTGTATAGACCTAGGAACAATTGGATAAGTGTGAAAATGACATATCCTTTAGTTGAGAATAAGAAAAAAAAATGGAAAGAAATCATATCAAAGAAAGAAAATAAGAAATATGAACGGAAGCAAAGTAGAAAGGTAGAGCAAGAGGAAGATAGATACAGAGAACTAAAAAAAAAGAAGAAATAGAGAGAAAGAAAGACAATAAAAAAGAGAAAATTGTGTCCCTGCCAAATAAGAAGCATGTTGGAAGTAGAGGAATGCATGCAGTGTGGTAGTCTACAACCACAGACTTTATTGTGGAACTTTCTCCAAAGATGGGTCTGGAAAATGAGACTAGGGCTAATTGCCTCTACATAAACATCTCCCTATGTATGTTCTTGCCTCTCTAGGAAGAAACAGCTGACAAGTCAGGCTCTAGTCTGATTCACAGACACGTGATTGGAGAAAACGTCTCGATTGAGTCTGTGCGTACAAACTGGCGTTTTGAAAGACTTGGCTGAATGTATTTCCTGATTAGATGAACCTTTGTAGGTGAACCTTTGTTTGCGTGTGTTGATTTGTTATAGTCTTGCAACATTAGAATTGAACTTAACTGATCCAGTTGTTCCTCAATGATCATGTGAAATGTTTCATGAGTTTTCCAATCAACGTATCATTATGAAAACACCATGTATAATGACTTACTGCTGCCTTTTGAAAAGTCTGTAATGTACATTGGGCGTTTGTACAGTTTTGCTCATTCAAAGTTTCAAAAACTAAAGACTAACATTCAATTCCTTCAGCTTAACACCATTTATTGCTTTTGTCTTCTGCTCATTAGCACATGTTAATATTTAAACTTAGTTTGTGCTTGCAAATATAGAAAGTAAATGTAACTTGTAGGAATTCAGCAATTGGTTTAACGAAACAGCCACCTCCACAGCTTATACTGTAATATGTTGATCACCCCCGCACATTTCAATTCAAATGAAATATTTGTCATGTCACTACCACCTGTATATGTATTTGAATTTTATTATGCTCCAGCCATATTTATATTTGCTTGTATTATTTAAATATTTGTTTTAACCTCTGTTGCAGTAGGAGCTAGATATCAGTTACAAAATAAATGTGATTTGAACTCTTATATTACTGGGTTGCTTTGTATTACTCATACTTGCATATTAAACAAAGTAACAATATTTTTCGCCTTTATGTGTGAATACAATTGTTTTTTTTTCTAATGGACAGGTGCTATCAATCATAATGTTATTGTAGAATTATGAAGGGTTGATTCACCCTGAAAATGCTTTCTAAATGTGCAGACCACTGAAAGTTTGAGCCAAATTGGACAAGCAGTGAAGAAGTTAAAATGGTCAGTTGTGTGGCCATAATATGGTCACACAACTGACCATTGATGATGCATTGCATTCTATGGGCAAAACCCCCTCATCCCTTGAAACCCAGATACATGGATTTGTATTCAAACAAGGTGGTTCGCGAACCACAAGTCTTGCCTGATTTTGCAATCGATAAACAATGCTAAGTTTTTTTTCAAACATTTTCGTCAAACATCTTGACCCCTAGATGACCTTTGACCCCATCAGCCTCATGAAAAGACACATGTGGTATTACCCAAAGATTATTTGTACCAAGTTTGATCACAGTTGATGTAGAAATAAAGAAATGAGAGGAAAAACTTTAACATTTTTGTAACAGACCAACAGACCAACAGACTAACAGGAAGAGTGATCACTAGGTCTCCACTGAACTTCGTTCAGGCGAGACAAAGACAGGACATGTCTTATGTACGACATTGACATGCACATGCCTTCCATTTCAGGCCAGCTTGAATGATTACGGCTGCGTTTATGAGATTTTGCACTCCCAGAATTTGTGTTTTGAAACACTGTGTGAAAAGCATGTTTCTGAAGATGTGATTTTGTTTTGACTAGGAACACGATTACACTGAGCGTGCCATTGCGTAGCTTATTCTGCAGCTTGACCCTTTGAGTTTATTCTGGCCAATGCTTTGCAATGTCAGAATCTCTCACGTCTCATCAAATTTTGCTCAGAAATGGTGATTAGTCTGATTCGGTGTGCATTTATTTGCTCCACCTAATTGTAGAGTGACTTAATGCCATTTTAATAATTGTTTCAGTTTATGAATGTGTGTCTGGGATGGGGGAGAGAGGGAGAGAGACAGAGAGATTGATTGCATAGACGGACAGTGCCAATCGAATGTTGATGGCATCTATGAAGCATACACTGTGTGCTGGCTTGACTTATAATACATGGTAATATCAGGTAGTATCTGGTATATCTACTACTATTGATAATATCTAATACCTGGTAATATATGGTAGTATCTGGAAATATCTGGTAATACATGTACATGTATGTAACATAGTAATACCTGTTAATACCTGGTATGTCTGGTACTATTATTTTGGTAATACTTGGTAAAATCTAATAACGCCTGGTAATATGTGGTAGTATCTGGAAATATCTGGTAATACATGGTAGTACCTGTTAATACCTGGTATATCTTGTACTGCAGTATTTGGTAATATTCAGAAATACCTGGTAATACCCGGTCATATGTTGTAATATCCGGTAATACTTGGTAATACCTGGTAATATGTGGCAGTATCGGGTAATACCATAGTGCTGATCGCTCTGGTCTTTAGGGACAGCCCAGGTGGCCTTTGTAGAGAGTATAGTCTGTGTAGACTGGTCTCGTACATGGGTCTTCATAGACAGTGGTCTTGATAGTACTTGACTCTAAAACGCCTGAATCCTGAATCACATCACACCATAGACACTTGGAAGTGCAAGTTTACACCACTGTCAATAACAAAATTAAATAACATGTTGATAACAGGAATTTGGCTATCGGATGGGTAAATACAGGTTAAATTTTACTACATGTTCTTTGAATGAGGTATCAAAAGTGTTTTTATGTGAAACAAAATATGCAGAACCGGGCACTCGACAGTGTGATAAACTAGTTTTAGAGACTTACATGAAATATTGATCGTATCTTTAACAGGATTTTGATAAAGGTTGATTGCATATGTGGACTAGCAAGTTACCACTAGATCACTGTGATTGATTGACATTACATTTTGGATCGATTTTGACGGTATTATTTGACAGCAATTGAGATCAAATGCAATGATAGGAATGATTAGATGCAACCTCACCATTGGGTATGCCTATACATGCACGACACCACTCTGAATTAGGTTAATGAACCATGTTTATTCAAAAGTATTTCAACTTGAGGGTAACACGGGGCTACCCATTAAGAAACATTGACTTGTTACTATTGAAAATAACTATTAAAAGATAATGGTATATTTAAAAGTAAAATGTTAAAAAAGAAGGATTTAATTTGACGGCATCTGAGGGTTAGCTGTAAATGATATTATGTAAGACCACTGTGAAAGATAAGGGTTATTAATGGAATAGAATGAAGGATTGCAACCAATGAAGGACCATTCTTCTATGAACATGCGTCTCATTATTGTTTAACTTTAGGATACGAGGAAGGAATCATTTAAAAATTACAAATTTGTTGATATTTACGAAATTCCTGACCCTGTGACGACGGCAAAGTGTTTTCCCCTCATGATTGCGGCTCCTGATCATACCGTTCCCAACCCTTACCTCTCCCAACCTTTACCTCCAATGAACCATTGATACTTCCAGGTATACGTGAAGGGTATTGGCGTCCATGTCAAAGAATTTGGTTCGACGGCATGGAGGTTAGTACCGGGAATAAAGAACAGGCATCTCGCACTTTAATGTGACAAGCAACATCAGATAAACCTACTGGTATCAACAGACTTATGAGGGTTGGCCATGTAAAGTGCAAGGTTGCTGCTTTGGAGGGTCGGCGTTTTGCTGACCTACCGTTATGAAAAACAAATGAAATTTAGTTTCTGCTTCCTCGGCATCTGATAATGTATGCATCTCACATTGCACGACCTTTGTTAACTTTTAACACGCCACCAATGCTTGTTTGCCTCTTACATGTGGTCCACACGGGGGAAAGAGTGTATTCCTTTTAAAGGACTAAATATAGAGTTCTGTTAACACTAGCATATATAGAAGAATGCACTGTTTAATAACTGCCCTCCGAATACAACGCCTCAGAAGTGACTTTTTAAAAGTTTATAATGACATATACCTCTCATATGAGTTGTCTTGATCTTTTACCCGCTTTCGTATTGCTCTGATATCATGTTGATCATCTACTTTACGACAGGGTAGCACTTTTGCAGTTCAAAAATTGCACAAAACATGGAAAAAAATTGAAGAATATACCGTACTAGATCTTCCTCATAATTTTAAAACTGGAACCTGACTTAACCCTATCTAGCCCGGGGGGGGGGGGGGGGGGGGGGGGGGGGGCAAAAACAGCCCTCCCTCTACATTTTTCGCGATTAATTTGTAACGCGAAAAAATCACGCCGCGACGTTTCATAACTTTTTTTCTTCAAGTCTCACGCAACTTTTAAGACCAAATTTGTGACGCGGAGGTACACGGTTCCAAAGTTACGTAACATTTTGTACGTGCATGTCAGACCAAAAATTGCTGAAAAACGTGATTTCATGTACAAATCCAGTGCAAATTCTGTATCTAGCCAAAATTCATAAATGTATCATTATTTTTATTCTTCTGATGAAAAACATGAGATTTCATGTTATTTATGACTGAAATAGTGTTGCCGATGATTTCCATCGAAAAAACAATGAAAAACATAAAGTCGAAAAAACAAAGAAATACATCAGAAATTAAAAAACAACAAAATACATAAGAAAAAAAATTAATATTGCCATTTTTTTTAAAATCCTTATTTGATAATAATCCTAAGAAGAGTGTCTGGACTGAAATCCAAATCCAGA
>CAVLGW020000520.1:0-11970 GCA_963669155.1 Arbacia lixula
ATAATATTCTTACTTACACAATTAACAAATTTCTTCACATTCCAAATTTTTCCAGAAATGTGGGATTCCATCATGATAAAAATGGTATCTGAAGCTGTGTATTTTCATTAATAGAGTTTTCGTGTATTTGCGTGCAGCTGAGATATTTTTGTTTGCTGATATCTCTTTTCCTCACAAAAGTATTGATGCAATCCAACCGAACTGGACAAGCGAAATAAGACTCCTATAAAGTGCCAATCAAAAATATTACAAACATTATTTCTCACCCATTTTTGACGCTGGAGAGTCCCGTCAAAACACTGGATTTGGTACAAATAAAGTTAAAAATTGATCTCTTTTAATAAAACACTTCTAGTATAGGTTTAATTTTTTTCTAATGAGACACAATAAATGACTGTTTATAATTTACCTAAACAAATATTAATACAAGAAATACTATAATGAAAAACTCGTTTTATTCATGATGATATTTGTATTTTGCTGTTTCTACTCTGGTAATTTAATCAAGAGCAGGTACTTTTCCTCATCAAACCAACCTCTCGTCGCTCTCCGTCATCGCTATCCTTTTGGAATCTAAGACCAGTCTTATTTTCTTGATTATTGATATCTTCTTTGATTAACAGTTATAACACCTCTTCACAACACGCAAAATATAGCTCACCCTTGAATTTAGTTCTCAGTCTCCAATCATTGAAGTACTCCACAGTCTCCTACATTAACATGTATTATGTGGACAACATACAATGTATATGAACACGGAAATCAATCTTGCTATAAGCATAAGTGCTGCAATTTTTAGAGGACAACGGCAGAGCGCGAGTACGTCACTTTAAGGTCTCATCCTTACAAAAAATTTCCCCGGCCAATTTTTCTTCCCATCCGTTCAATATTTACCGTGGAATGCGAGCGAGCGTGCGTGCGTGCACATTATAGCTGCCCGTACCGTCTGTGTTTCAATCGAGCCCGGTCCGTTTGGAGCCTAATTAACCGCCCGTGCTAATACGTGTCAACGAATCGATAAATTATCCCGATAGTTTGTTATTGACAAATTAAGGGAACGAGGCTGCGTGGCCCGCGCTGCGCCGACCGGCTGGCTGGCTGGTTGGCTTGCTAGCTAGCTGGTGGATCGTGCATACATACACTAGAAGAGACAAACACGGGCAAGGATGAGTTTGTATAAGGTGTGTCAACAATTTGCCTTTCTTTTTACAAATATCTCTGAATTCCTTTCATTGATTGCATCTCGAAATGCACACATTTGTTCTCTTTATTCCGGGAGTTCTTGCAGTCATACTCATGTGGTTTTGAATTACAGTCATGGTAATACAAACAGCGTCTGTTTTATCTTTCTTGAATGAAAAATGTAATGATAAGGAAGCTAAGTGTAAAATACACTATGTTTTAGACTTTACAACGCCAAACGCACAAAATATAGAACAGTATATTGACATGAATTATTATTGTAAAACTTAGTAAGCTTGCCTGATTAGTAGCACTGGTACTGATAGAACAAGCAGGAGGCTAAAATAAGAGTATCGCAGGGATTGGGCTTCGCCAGAGAGTAAATTATGAGAAACATGGTCCAATAAGTAGGGGTGACTTTAAAACTAGGGGTGCAATTAACACCCCACGCTCCCTTGCTATAAAGGTAAAGCTTATATTTATCATGTCTTTGCACGAACTTGCCCACCGTGTACCCTCCCCCTATATTCTCCAACCCCATAAAGCTTCAAGTGGAATTACCGCGGCGCGCGCCCCACTACGATGCGTTTCGTAATAACGTGTGAAGCAATGCATAGCCGGGCCACCTGTCGTGTGAGGCGAGGTGTGACGCGCGCGCAACACGTAGATGAGGTGCGTCCGTAACCAATCAAGCTTCATATTGCTTGCCGCTGCTATTCCGGGCACTTGTGATTTATAATACACAGTGCCTAACATCACGCACAGCGCATACATCACGTCGAGTGTACATGCACCGATCAAAGGGCAGCTATATCGGTATACGCTCATCTTGGGAGATTAAAGGTACATATGGACCGCTGTTGAGGAATTTTCCCTTAATGAAATCGAATGTTGACTTATTTTGGTCATATCTCTCAAGCATGTCAGTATCTCGATTTTTTTTATTGATGGCAACATATTGAAAATCTTGTATATAGGCCGATTTGTAATTAGATTTATTTGATGTTGACGTAGAAGATAGGGGGAAGGGGAGCAAGATGACGGCAAATAATTTCGTGACTCAAGACAATTGATGCAAATTATCAACCTTAGAATTCATCAAATACGCACACAATAGAGATAATTCAGACCAAATGATCACCTTTGCCATATATAATATGTAGCTATATGTATGTCGGCAGTAGAAGAAGAATATAGTATTTGATGTCAAGATCAAGAGTAAGTCGGAATCACTATTTGTAAATTAAGAATATACATGTTTAAGTTGTATACCATTTTTCATGTATTTATGCATGCATGATTACCGGAGAAGTATTCAATACATTATGTATTATCATTTGTACTATATAATTATTATAATGATTATTATTGCTTTATTGTTTAGCTTTCATTCACTGTATAGTTGTGCGCACCGCAGTGGTGAAACTAAGTTCACATCTAACACAGATTGTACATAGCGCAAACACGTGCATAGTATTGACACGCTGCAGTTACCGCTTCGAGCTTATCAAACAAAACACACTCCCCATCATTGGTATCTATAAATGTAAGATATAAAGTTTGGAAACAGTGCTAAAAGTGTAGACGAGGAGACGATACAGATGAAGAGAAGAGAGAACAGGCGGGTCCAGTGGGATTATACCAAATGATGGGATGGAAAGACGGTAGAGAGGGTGAGGGTGTGAATAGAGGCGCGGATAAAAGAGAAAGCAAGAGAGGTAGAAATTCAGAAAAAGAATGGAGGGCAGAAGAAGAAGAAGAAGATAGAGAGAGAGAGAGAGAGAGAGAGAGAGAGAGAGAGAGAGGAAGGGGGAGGGGGTTGGGAGGAGGTAAGGATAGCGGGAACGAACAACTTAACCAACTACACGTCAAGTTATGCTTGCAATAACTTCGCTTAATACAGCTCACTTTTGGGGACATCAATCGCGAAAAGTATATCGCACAGGGAGCATACCCTTTAAGCTCAAAATATGAGATTGGTATATGACTAGTTATATTACACCCATCTTAAAATAAGTAAATAGGATCATTTTCATCACATTATCTGCAGTGAACCCATCAACCCTGTCTATAGAAACAGGAATGAGTTGGGGAGAAAGAAGTAGATGAAGCCGCAATGGTCTTTGGGCATGGTTACTTGAAATACAGGAATAGAAAATGTATTGTATAAGGAAGAATCACTTGTTCCCCGTAGACTGGTGCCGGGAAGAATGAATAGGGTATTAAAAAGGGAGGAAGGAGTGAGACACCGTAGCCTGACAATGCATCGAGTTTGGCCAGAAGGCTCGGCGGCAATTCCATCAAATACTCACGATTGGAACGATTAGAAAAAGAGCTTTTTAGACCCATGTCTCGGAGCTATCCGCAGTGAAGTACAGAAAAATCGAAGAGGGGTCTTAACTGGGCGCTTTGAACTTTCATCGATTTGGGGTTGGGAGGGGAGAAGGTCTATGAACGCGCATACACGTTCGTTTTTATGACTGAAGTGACTCTTGCATTTGTTTGCATGATGAAGGTTAGTGAAGGGTTGAAAGAGGGGGGGGGGGGGGGATTGGCGTCGATGGCCTATCTTTCACGCATTTTGGTGTGTCAATGGGTCGGCACGTTGCAGTTACACATCCATCGCAAATGAGCAATTGTCAATGAGCCATGGATTTAAGTGCTATGAAAAATAATCTGCCCAAGTTGTTTATTCTGCAACACCAATATTAAATGTTCTTTGAATGTTTCCATGGTGAGAGTGTACTAATAAATACTATTTAGAAAATAGCAAAACTTTCGGTAACACCATGTGGTTGTATTCTTTCGGATAATTGGCCCACTTATGGGGTGAAGAAAGGAAAGGAAAGTGAAAAGGAGAGGTGAATTTTTATATTTTCAATAAAATATTTTATTTTATTATATTGTCCCTACGGCGGACTACTCATGAATATTAATGAGTCAGATGAAATGAGACTCTTTCGGGTATTTGTTTCCATGTTGTCGTGTCTTGACCCGTGAACTAGAAATAGCTTGCGTGGTTAAGTCGCTGCCCGGTAAGCAGTAGACTGCAGGTTCGAATCCCGTCTGGTTCCAAGATTTTTGTCTGACTTGTTTTTCGTTCATTTACAGGATGGAGCACGCTATCCTTACTACTGGGTGTATGCCTGAAATTTCTTTGTAAATTTCAATTACCCCAGAAAGTCTTTTCAATAAAACCTAGCCAAATTGTCCCTACGGCGGACTACTCATGAATATTAATGAGTCAGATGAAATGAGACTCTTTCGGGTATTTGTTTCCATGTTGTCGTGTCTTGACCCGTGAACTAGAAATAGCTTGCGTGGTTAAGTCGCTGCCCGGTAAGCAGTAGACTGCAGGTTCGAATCCCGTCTGGTTCCAAGATTTTTGTCTGACTTGTTTTTCGTTCATTTAGTGCATTTAGTTTTTCGTTCATTTAGTTTTTCGTTCATTTCGTTTATTGAAAAGGCTTTCTGGGGTAATTGAAATTTACAAAGAAATTTCAGGCATACACCCAGTAGTAAGGATAGCGTGCTCCATCCTGTAAATGAACGAAAAACAAGTCAGACAAAAATCTTGGAACCAGACGGGATTCGAACCTGCAGTCTACTGCTTACCGGGCAGCGACTTAACCACGCAAGCTATTTCTAGTTCACGGGTCAAGACACGACAACATGGAAACAAATACCCGAAAGAGTCTCATTTCATCTGACTCATTAATATTCATGAGTAGTCCGCCGTAGGGACAATTTGGCTAGATTTTATTGAAAAGGCTTTCTGGGGTAATTGAAATTTACAAAGAAATTTCAGGCATACACCCAGTAGTAAGGATAGCGTGCTCCATCCTGTAAATGAACGAAAAACAAGTCAGACAAAAATCTTGGAACCAGACGGGATTCGAACCTGCAGTCTACTGCTTACCGGGCAGCGACTTAACCACGCAAGCTATTTCTAGTTCACGGGTCAAGACACGACAACATGGAAACAAATACCCGAAAGAGTCTCATTTCATCTGACTCATTAATATTCATGAGTAGTCCGCCGTAGGGACAATTTGGCTAGATTTTATTTTCAATAAAATATAAAAATTCACCTCTCCTTTTCACTTTCCTTTCCTTTCTTCGCCCCATAAGTGGGCCAATTATCCGAAAGAATACAACCACATGGTGTTACCGAAAGTTTTGCTATTTTCTAAATAGTATTTATTAGAACACCAATATTGTATTTGATGCTAAACTATACCTTATATATAATATTCGTTACCTATGTACTTTATTAAAAGGGTTAAGAGGTGAGAGAACATATTCCAGTAACGGAGTGAGATGACAGGATGAAGAATTCGACATCTTTAAAAATCACAAATGTTATTGCTATAATACCAAATATGATGATGATATTATTGATAATGAAGATTATATTTGCGAAAGATATACGTGTGGAGTTGACAACGTAGCTATAATACCACTAGCATAGCCCTGGCCTAGTGGTCAAGGCACCGGCGTGAGTGAGAGAGAGAGAGAGAGAGAGAGATAGAGAGAGAGAGAGAGAGAGAGAGAGAGAGTGTGTGTGTGTGTGTGTGTGTGTGATATATATATATATATATATATATATATATATATATATACATATATGTAGAGAGAATGTGTGTGTATATGAGATATATATAGATATATCTAGAGAGAATGTGTGTGTGTTTGTGAGATGATAATGACGAACTCATTTTCATATTTTCAAGATGAAAGAGAGCAAAGAGGACGGGAAGCGCCGGAGAGTGGCAGCGTCCAACGCGGCGGACACAGGAGCGCGTGCGCGCCCATGGGTACCCGGGACCAACCATCGTCCACCTGCCCAGCTGGTCTATTATGATGCTAAGATGCCCGGTGTGTACCAGAGAGAGATAAGGGGGTGGGGTGAATTAAGGAGAGAGAGAGAGAGAGAGAGAGAGAGAGAGAGAGAGAGAGAGAGAGATAGTGAGAGAGAGAGAGAGAGAGAGAGAGAGAGAGAAGGAGAGGGGGGGGGGGGGGGGGAGAGAATGATAAAGATGATGCGTAGACCGTGGAAAGTGAGATACGGTAATAACGATATGACTAGTTAATCAAGAAAACGGGATGGGACCGGACAAACAGTGAATGAGAGTACGAAAGTGAGAAATGGGGGTGGGTGGTTCGGTGAGAGGGGTGTGGGGGGGGGGGGGGGAATTGTGAGAGGTAGAAATGAAGAGAAACAAAAAGAGGGTGATGTGGGGTGGGGTGCATCGGATTGGATGAGGAGTCGTGTTATACATTTGTATGTATCAGAAATGTGCCTATGAACGGTAAAGACAAATAAACACACACATACAAAAAACCCGTAACACCCTTTTCAAATTAGAATAACTTTTAAACAAAACAGTTTTGCGCAAAATAATGATTGGCAGGAGTGTTAATATTAAACACATAATTTCTGTGTGAAAATGTGATCAATCCTTCAAGTCATGCATGAGTGAGTACATACAAATGGAAAAGTATCGCGTGGGGGTATAATTGTGTGACAGGATTTTCTGGTTTTAGTGAATAATTAAGTGCTAGTTATGATCCCCTTTCACACCCCTGACATTTTTCATATGTTTTACGGTCAAATGAGGTCAATTCAAACATTCTCCTCCTTCACAAAGATTGAAATGGTAAAATCTATTAAGTTTATTAAAAAAAGGAAAATTTATTATTTGTCAGTGTTTCTTCACATTTTGTAAGGACATGGAAAGATGTGACAATGCAATTGTTAAGTGAGCACACAACATAAACAACACAAATACCTATTATTTACTGCTTTGGGGCATGAGAATGACACCTGTGACTTTGAAAAGTGGCAGTTGTATTTTGAATGCAAGCTCATTCATGCATGACGTGATGCATCAATCACATTTTCACAGATAAGTTACTTAATGAATGTAAGAATACTCCTCTTAAACCATTTTGCTCAAATTTGTTTCGTTATGGAGTTATAGTATTTCGAAAAAGGGGGACTTTCTTTTTGATGTGTTTATTTCCACACTCATACGTCGTATGCTGTACAAATTACGTTCATATAATTTTGATTTACTCCGTAATATAATAACACGAGGGTCCAATATTGCCGTCTATGCTGTGGACGTGTTGGTATTATATACTTCACTCTTTGGCAATCACCACTTGTTCCATTTAAAACGTGACTTGTTTCTATACATATGTAGTTTATTTTGTAGCGGAATGTACAGGCCGTATTTCAAATAGTTACCTCGAGCAACTTTATGAGGTTCAAATATAAACTGCACGAATACAGGCCAATGTATATTTGTTTTTCATCTAAGTATTTCGCTGAAGAAAAGAATGGCTTGATTTGATTTAGAATAATCTTGGTAGAAAAAGCTTGTAGACCGCACAAAGAAAACCTCGACAGGCGGTGTGTTGGGCATTCCTGATGCGGAGATTTTCTTAAAATATAAGGCTGCTCCTTCGCCCGATGGCCATATGCCCAAGGGTGATATCATGCTTCTTTGTGTGCTTCTTCTATTCCTCTCCCCCTTTCTCTCTCTCCTCTATCTTGCCTCTTCTTTCCTTCCTTTCCCCTTCCCCAAACCCCCTCAAATTCTCAAATTCTTCTATATCGCGCGCTTCTCCTTTTCCTGACCGTTCCCCTCTCGCGCGCTCATTCTTTTCAATTTTCGTCGGCGAGAAAGGGCGTATTATGAGCTAAGCCTGTTGCGTGCGTGCCTGAGTACATCCCTCTCGTATCCAGTTGCCAGGCGCGCTCCAGCAGTCGACACGGGCTCATTTTTTTTTGCTCGGGAGGCCACTTAATGCACGCTCTCACTTTCCCGCCAGAACGGAGAAGGGAAAACGCCTGCACTCAGCGCGGTAACAATAGCTGGCCTCTTGTTTGGAGTGGCTCGTTTGCCTCTCAATTGTATCTGTCAGTCTATCGAACGCCCTGGAAAATCGAGAGAGAGGGAAGGAGACAGAGAGATAGGACGAGTGGGAAGGAGAACGAAAGTGGTACGGAGGTTTTCTTGAGCGCGCGAAATCCCCAAGTCGCCGAAACATCAAACCACGGGATTGATCTGAGAGACCACTTTCCACACATGATGAAATCGCAGTACCAGAAAGAAGGTCTGAGCGCTCCCGCTCAGTGCGCCAACTTGTTCGCAAAAACGCCTTGCACTCTCACGTACACATGTACAATAGTTCTTACCGAACGTACGGCAGGTTAAGATTTTCGGTAGGTAATAGTTTAAATGACATGCACAATATACACAACATACACAATATCAACAAGGGGTGGTAATCTAAAAAAAAAAAGTTTTGAATAAAGGTTGAAGTTCAGTTTCCTTCTATCATAGCTGTGATTGGCAGAATAGCGCAGTTGACTTACATGTAAATTTACAGAATACGAACCGACATAGCTATGATAACAGTTTTGGACTTCAGTTTTTTTTTTTTCAAAATACCGTCCCTGATCACTATCTATGAAAACAAAATCAAAGCCACAAGTGAGAAGAGAAGCACTGTGACAGCATGCAAGGCACATTTTGAGAGCAGCCTGTTGCGTGCAGGTCATAATAACTTTTTATTCCTCTACGCGTCGCCCAAGCTACAGGAAGTTTAAGGGAAAATATACAATCGATTAGCGTAGAATGTGGATTCGGACCTTTAATATGACCAAGCTAAATCCTCAAAACTGAAGCGTACTGACACGACTGATAAACCAAATAGTTTAAGTACTCATCAATGTTAACTTCCTGACACTGTAACCTAGCAGTATCCGAGACCAATGGATATCAGTACATCTTTGTCAAAAGTGCAATGTGCTAACATGTTGCTGAAATACCTAGCTTCACCAAACTATTGCTTTAAGTATTTGTTTATCATGAATACATGAATATATTTTGCTACCTTGTGGCTATTATGATGCTACGTAACTTCACCAGACTGGTAAACATGTTTTAGGAGTGACTGTTTACCTGTAGATGTAACAATCAAATTGAAGAAGTCTTGATGTGCCAGTCTCGCATTTCTGGAGTACCAATGCGTACAGACTCTTCAGACAGTGGTTCGCTCCGCACACAAGGGGTTAACTCTTTCTTCTTCACGTATGGTGTGAATGTGGTTGACGGTCTCGATTAATTTGTTACCCGCAGGAAAACAAAATCTGACTCAGGTGTGAGAAACTGTCCGGGCACCCTCCCTCACTCACTCTCTCTCCGGGAAAATGGAACACGACAGACACGGATCCACCCTCAGAGAGAACAGAGTGACGTCACCATCGACCTCTCCTTGCTTCCCGGCAGCGTGTCCGTAAATGTAACCCATATTTGCCATCTAGTCTGTCATATTTGGATAATTTTTCGATATTAAACATATCCAGTTACCGCGGACTCGTGCGCCCGAATCCCCCCACCAAGTCGCGGGCGTATCACGCGCCACACTGGATACCGCGCAATTCTCCGATGAAATGTAATGTCTATACGAACGTCGATATCCCGTCTGTGCGTCGTGAGAGTGACTGTACTTCATGAACTTTTCTTTAGGTAGACCATGTGTACTTTTTCTTTTAGCGTGCACTATCTCGAATCGTAACAAGTTCGTTGTATGTATTTTTACATTCTTGATCCTATACCGGTGTGGAGTTGTCTCGATTGGAGCAGCCATTTTTGTTTGAGGGCGACTCGACAACATGTTGTTGTGTTGCCATAGGCAAATTGTATCCTTGAACACATGTGACTTTCTCTTCAGCTGCGTGCTCTTTCCCGGACTTAAGCTCGGTCAATCATAGCTCATGACAAAACAAACATATGTACAGGTATGTCTCACTGAGAAATGTCCCGATGTCAGCTCTCGTCAGAGATCTACAAAAAGACGAATTGAGTTTAAAAATATACTTCCCAGAGAGAAGGTGAGATTAAACGAAGCAGTATCATGAATGATCCAATCATTTTTCGAGCGAATTAAAACAAAAATGCAATTGATTGATCCTCACCGTTAAAGTCCACCATAGATGACATGATCCGATCAGTTGTACGACTCTGTAACTGACGGAATCGCAGGACCCGATCATTGGAATTGCGCAAGAAGGCGACGTCACATGTTAGGTCGTAAGCCCTTTACGACTGAAGAATCGCTTCAAAATTGTTTCGTCTGCGGTGGCCAATATGCATTAAAGTATCATAAAGCATTGTTGGGTCTTTTATTCTTCCATAAACATTGGAAAGGTGAACGTTTTCAGTTCTTTTATGATATATGAACTGTTAAAGTAGGACACTGTATTTACCTGAGGGTTGTGGTTATCAGTCATACCAGTGGCGGTTTCATGGTTTCTGCTACATTTGTTTCTTGTGGTCAGTGGTGATGGAGCCGTCACGAAAATTTAATTTACACTACTGCTAATGACGATGAGAAGATCGTAAGAATGGAACTAAAAATATTAAACACGACATGTTTCGATAGAACTCTACGATTTCAACTCGTATGCGCAACGAAGTATGCGACATAATCAATTGAATAACTGTTGTATATTAACCGCTCGTTTTGTAAAATATAAACAATATCTCATTTCATGATCCAACAAGTCCTATGGCGTCTAATGTAATCATCACTTAAACAGTATACCTTTTTCAATTAAGTTTCTTAATTGAGGGGAACAACCGCTCTATGCACGGACTTATAGTTCACATTACGCCATGCGTTACCACGTAAACCGTCATGCGTGTACGGCGTTGAAGGTGATTAGTCCTTTGGGAATAATGTTCTGTATGAAATATGTTTTATGTACCACGTTGTTTCTGTGATACACCCATTTCGCCCTCTTTAAAAGCAACTTTTAACGAACCTTTGTCAACAGTTTCTTAAATATACGTAGATATATAGAGATGAATTCATACATGTTGTAGTTAAACCTGTTAATATCATGTTTGCCTTTATTAATTCATTGAATAAATGATAAGACATTTCTCATTCTTTCAGGCAATATGTCAAAAATGCCATATATGTTATTTTCTTTTTTATTCGAAAACGGCACATATTTATGAAGTAACGATGTCCTTCTTATTTCATTCTTTCAATCTTGTTTTGATATAGAGTATACATTCTTATGTCCTTTTGTTTTCCCCTTCGCAACATGTCTTCCTGTGACTACACAAAATGTAAAGTCTATAAAAAGTGTCATTAAACATATATCTCACTTCATGTATCGTAAAGGAGAGCATATAACCCAACAAGCGCCGCTTTTTTTTATACTCCCCTCCAACATTTTGTAATTTGAAGTTATTATTGTTTTTGCTATAAGACAAATGTACGGGTAATATATTTCATTTGTGTTATAGTTTCATGCATTATAACTATTCATTTATAATTGTATGAAATATCATTTTCAAGTTTTGAATACTGTATCTACATGAAAAAAATAAGTTCAATTTAGTTCACATAGATTCTAATACTGCTTATTCCAAACCATATTTGTTTATTCATTTGTTTATTTATTTATTCCGTCTTCTTTCACAAGGGTACCCACGTCAGTGAGCAAATCACTGTTCTCCCGTGGGACTTTGGGTAAATCGAAGAACAAACATAACAAAGACAATCAGTGTAATTTGATAATTAGATCGAACATGTACAAGGTATAACGCTTACATTATTATTCAAGTAATGGAAAGAGGAGAAGACCAGCTCTTACCTTAAATTCTGTATAAAAAGAAACATGAAAATGTATTAACTACCTTGCAAGTGGATAGACGTCAATAATTGACAGCTATCAAGAGTTAAAAACAGCCAACATCA
>CAVLGW020000521.1:0-2500 GCA_963669155.1 Arbacia lixula
AACATATGCCCAATTTATCAGTAAATCTCACGATTTATATAGATGACATTTATGTGTGTGTGTGTGTGTGTGTGTGTGTGTGTGTGTGTGTGTGTGTGGCCCGTTCTATCAGATAGAAAGTAACGTTTAAATTAAATTCAATCGGCAGTAGAATATACGATGACCTACGATGGATAAACAAAATACAAGTCAAAGTACTGTATCAATATATGAAATTGTTTTCATACTTGGTACAAATGATCCTTGATACCACATGGGTGTTGATGAGGATGATGATGACAAAGGTCATCTAGGGGTCAAAAGGTTAAATGATGTTAGGCCTTGTGCGTTATTTTTCTGAAAGTTTTGGGTTGACTTGCTCTTATTTTTGTTTAATTTCTGCATGTTTATTGATCGCGAAATCAGGCGAGACTTGTGGTTTGCGAACGACCTTGTTTTTGACATGTCGCAATATTTCGGGGAGGTGCCCGGAGCGATGCTGGGTTAGGCAAGACCATTGGGAGGGTTAAAACTCTCTGTAACTACCCCCCCCCCCCCCCTCAAACACACGCACACACACACACACACACTTTTTTTGTTTTAAATTGTATTTTATTTCTTCCTCATACCACATGACAATAATATATCCCATGAAATCATTTACATAGTTAATTCAATATTCATTTTTTTCTACATTTTATCATTCATAAACAGTTTTACTTGATTATGAAATAATATAAATTAAATAAATCCGAAAAAATTAATAAACTTGAATCCATCTATACAAATTCTTTAACATTTTCTTTAACATTTATAGGACTAGTAATATAGACAGTATTATATAAATTTCAAATTATACAATTTTTTTCCATTTACATATCCTTTTTAATCACACACACACACACACACACACACACACACACCGGTGTAATACATGTACACATTCCATGCAGCTATGACATGGAGAGAGTTATCTCTAAGTACCAAACCAAGAAAATGCCAATGACTAAGTACACAGCCCATGCAGCTGTAATACATGTACTGAGAGATTTATCCCCTCAGTACCAAACCAAGAAAAACCCAAATACTATAGTACACATCCTGTACAGCTATAATACTGAGAGAATTAAACCTCTCTGTAGCAAAAGAAAGTAAACCCCAACGAATATCTACACATCCCATGCTAAGAGAGTTATTACTCTCAGTACCAAACCAAGGAAAAACCCAATGACTAGGCCTATACATGTAGTACACATCTCGTTCAGCGATGATACCGAGAAAGTTAAGCCCCTCTGTACCAAACCAAGGAAACTCCAAAGACTAACTACACATCCCGTACAGCTATGGTTATGAGAGATGTATCCCTCTTAGTACCAAACCAAGAAAAAAAAACAATGACTATATACACATCCCATGCAGCTGTGAAACTGAGAGAGTTGACCCTCTCCGTACCAAACCAAGAAAATGGCCATTAACTTAGACCAAATTTCGTGTACCTATTGTACTGAGAATGTTAAATGCCTTTGCTCTCTGCTCCACATAACTGATCAAGTCTTAACAAAATACGAATACTAAAACAAAATTGAAGAATAAGAAATATTATCAACCAAATATATGTTTGCTTTGGAAAAATATGCTTGGTTATACCTCTTCAAACAGAGACCAAAACGTGATTTTGGCGCCAGAACATAAATGAAACCTCTCTATTACACACTGTTAATGTTAACCTTTCGCCGGTTGCCGCCTAGCTCCTTAACCCAAACTGTTTTTTTTTATTCACCCGATAGGCAACCAACTGTTGTATTTATTTGATTGTAGAATAAAGCAAAGAAAGAAAGATGACCGACTCGATCTCTTGCAGCAGAGCATATAAACATGATGTCGATTTACCATATTCATAAACATAAACAAACCCCTTTTTGCACGCACTAACCATGACAACCCACTCCCACTAAACAAAACAACTTTCTACCCACTCGACAGACGATCGACTATTTCATTTCATTGAAAAACTGCACTTAAAGAAAAGTGGATTGCCACATCTCTTCAAGCAGAGACTTAGTTGTGAATAAATCCCTTTGTTTGCGCGCAACTATCGTAATACATGTACCCATTACAAACTATGGTCCCCAACCCGAACTTTCAACTACACAATAGATAGCAAGAACATAAAGGTAATCCCATGTATATCTCCTAACTCAGAGACCATAACAACGATTATGTTGATACGGTGCAATCAACCAAATCATTATTTTATTCATTGTAAAAAGAAAAGAAAAGTGAATCGTCATCTCTCTGTAAAGGACCATAAACATGTTTTGGCGGCAGAATGTAAATATTTTTTTATTCAGCGCAATAACCATGAAAACCAATTGTTGCATGTGCCCTTCCCTAAATCAACATACTCAATAGAAAGCAAGAAATTAAAATTCAATACATGCACGCTGTAGTTATTTCTCTTCACGCAGAGAGCCATAAACATGATTTTGGCGTCACAACCTAGATAAACCTCTTCATTACA
>CAVLGW020000521.1:7500-11858 GCA_963669155.1 Arbacia lixula
GGAACTGTGGGCCAATGTTTTGGTAGCCATGTTCAAAAGTTAAAAAAAACTTGGATTCTGCATACATTAGTTTTACAATACTATTGTCAAAACATACCTAGTTTGTAAGTAAATTGTCCTAGTATGAAAGTAGGGAGCACGGTTCTTAGTAAGGTTTCGAGAATAACAATTTGGTTGGCTACTCTGTAGTAGGATACTTAGTATTCGAGTCTCTAACAAGTTCTTTGTTTTCACATAATTTGTTTCTCACTATTATTTAACTTTTCTATTCAACCGTGGACCAGCTATGAATAATGAATAAAGATGATTCTACTTCCCTTGCAAAAAAAATTCTTGTTGCAATTTGGGGTAATAAAGGACATCTTATTCACTTTTACATCTGTTACTACAACAAGGGAGGAATTTCACCACATGTTTTTCTGAACTAAACTTTTGTGATTATTCTGCTTGTCAGCTGCATACTTCATATCTCAGCACTTTATCCACTTACTAAGACCTAGTTTGCAACAAAGTATGCAAGGTTTTGATAACTTGTATGCTCCATAATTGGTAACTAGGTCTTTTAGTAGCTCACTAAGGCCTAGTTTGATACTAATTTAGTAAGATTTCATGAATATGGCCCCAGGTGTTTTAAACAATTCGCTTCATCTGAATAAAAAAAGAAAATCTGGTTTGAGAAATATGTCAACCGTTCAACCTTCGCTGGGAGTTCATAGCTGATCTTTATATACGGACTGTGAGATAGTTTGGTGTGAGCAAATGGAAATTTTTCATGAAATTGTAGAAAGAATTTCGTCCGTTACTTTTTCCAGACACGAAATTGAGGTTGTTTCCATGAGAGATGAAAAAGTCAATAAATTATTACCAAAGAATTGTAAGGAAATATCATTGACCACTGTGCTATATGGAGGCATTTCTCTGACCCTTTTCTACAGTATTCTCCATTTGTCACAAAAAACGAATTAACAATATAATTTGAAATTCACATATCATCACAAGACGTACTACTACTGCACATGCAATGCACATTCATGAAGTGGTTCTGAAATCTTCTGCGCATACAGAATGTATATTCTACAGAATGCATAACAGATTTGTCTTGCCTGTTTGGCGGCGGACCTGCCTGGATCAAACAGCCAGACTCGTGAAATATGATGTTGTGCTATAAATGAATGCCACTGTTGTAGGAATAAATTACTCTTCGGGCTGACTCCAGTTCTTACACCCCTCTGGTCCGACTCAGGGTGTATGAAGCGTAGATTCATACTTCCTTGGTCAGACGCCCGCTCTCAACGTTGCCCATATAGCATGACTAGGCAAGTTTACTAGCCAAGTTACGTCGGTGGTTGACATTGGCAAAACATTAAAAACAATTGATTTTTACAACATTACGTACGTTACACCAAGGAGAGAAAAAACGTGCAATAGCACACTCATTAAATGCAATTATATACCACTTTTTTCAAATCTCAAATACCCAAACAAGATATACATAGCAGTAAATAAACATCACAATTCAACTTCCAACAAATTCTGAAAAAGGATTGAAGGGAGAGATTTGAATAAGATCAATCAGAGAAGCAGATTAGTGTAAATAGTTTTGAAAATTTTAAGTAACTAAAAGTAGTTGTAAGGATAGCGTGCTTCATCCTGTTACATGAATACCTAAGAGTCTTATTCAACTTGACTCATTCATATTTAAGAGTGGTCCACCGTAAGGACCATTCTTTTACTTGTAGTAAAAGGACTTTCTGGTGTAATTTCAACTTTGATATGAAATTTTAGCCTTCGACTAGAAACGTGACGTCATCTTCTTGCGCAAAAATTATCTAATGACCGAGTCCTGCGATTCAACCAGTCGCAGTGTCGAGTCGTACGACTGATCGCATCGTGGCGTGTGCATTAGCCTTTAGTCAAGTACAACAACGCCCTGTTGCCTTTACCGTGACATTGTGCTCGAAGACTTAATGGGAGAAAAACGAAATCGCGGCAAACCAAATTTGGCACTGCCATATACAAACTGGGTCAGTTTTTTAGTGGTGGAAACGAAAACTGGGTGTGCGTACGGATTAAGGCGCTCAGGTAATCAACCATTGAATTTATCTCCCGTTTATTGTGATTGTTCTTTTCTGGTTAACCATGGTAACGGCGGAGTGCAATGACTGGAAAAGGGATAAAAAACAAACACTAAAGCGTCATCATTGAGATGAAGTAACCTCTCATTTGTCTCTACATCTGTCTCCCTCCGTGTAGCTCCGTCACGCCCTACTCCTCTTTTCCTTTAACACAATTGCGCGCCAAGTGATAATCGGAGGGGTGTTAACATCCGTTTCTAAGCAACATTTTTCGACAAAGCTTCATTCAAACAGTGGAAATTTTCGTCAAAACATTCAAGACCCTTATTTATGGTTAGGTATGCAGTGCGCTGTTTGGAGATATACGACATGGTGTAAGCTTTAGTGAAACTGTCTTGAAAGGATTTACATTTATTGATTGATATCTATACCGACAATGAGAATCAATCATGCAGTTAAATATGTGAATTTATGAATGATTGAATAATTTCAACGCAAGCTCTGTTTTTGTATTTTTATTAGGAGCGGAGTTGGGAATAGAAATTGATATATCAATTTGGAATATCCTTGTGCAGTTTTTTTCTGTAGAACAAAAACAGCCTTATTATTTGAGGCAAGATTTAAACAAATTTCAATGAAGAAAATGTTTTCTTCAAATGGGTTTTTAATATTTAAAAATTAAAATTCTAAAATTCTAAAATCATCATAAGACCAGATCAGATCATCATTAGACCAGATTTGCGGGAACCAAACTTGCGTCGTTTGTTCGTGTGCCAATGACTGTGTTAACAATCTGATAATGATTTTATTTCGTAGGAGTATAATTTTTTGCTCTATTTGCGTTTTGTGTGAAATGTCTTGCAAAACCGTTGTGGCCTTCCATGCACTCGATGGATCCGTTCACTGCAGCCGCGCACAAACATGACAACGGCCGTAACTATGGGAGCGAAAGACATCCGATGGGTGTGACTAACGAAAAGGTAAAAAATCGCGTGTGCGGGGGGCCTACCCTTTTTTTATTGTTACGTTGTCCAAGAGCGTTCAAGTAGAAAGGAACACCCATCAAACCTTTCCGTTCCCGTCGGTTGTTTTTTGTGTTTTTCTGGTTACTAGTGGCAACAGCGTGGGAAAACGGTAACGGTGAGAAAAGAATTTCAAGTCAAGATAAAAATAGTTGTTTAAAAAAGAACACAATGAAGGCGGTAACGGTCCTGTGTGTCTTATGCGCTGAGTTTACAGAGAGCGCCATAATTTGAAAAAAAAAAAAAACGGGATAAGATAGGCGTAGAGTAACACCGGACAATTCGGTTTATTAACACCACATTCACAAAACACGACGCCCCGGGGCGGATCTAGGCTTTTGCTAAGGGGGAGGGGGGGGGGGGGTGCAGAGATGCCAAGTTCAGAGATCAGCACAAGGCGTGAGCTTTTGAAGGGAGTATACCCCCCCCCCCTTCATTTTATCCCCTTTTAGAGATTCCATGAGGAGCAAGGGGGGGGGGATATCCCTAACCCTAACCCTAACCATAATATAACCCCAGTGTTCAGGAGACACAGCAGGTACGTTAACATGACGCGCCTGATTACATTGCATTACATCTCCTTCGTTTATGCTTGTGAGAACTTCTGTCCCGTTCGGTATAGCGTGACTGTTTTGAGAAACGCCCCATTGAGACAATTGTGATCAATTGATACACACAAATCCCATACAGCAGCGTTATAATAAGAATCACCATGGTGAAGTTCGTTATGTGATACACCTTTCCAAGGGCGGAAATCGCTCCCCGAAGGTGGGGGGGGGGGGGGGGGGGGGGGGGGAGACGTGTTTTTCATCAAGAAGTCGCTGAGCGGGGGGGGGGGGGGGGGGTGATGATGATATTTTAGGGGTACAGGACCGAAAATAGTGGGGGGGGGGGACATTTGATATTGTGTCCCCCCCCCCCCCCTTCGAAATGGTGGGGGGGGGGGGGGGGGTAAACATGAATCACGTGATGCATGTGCACTTTCCAAAATGCACTATTCCAATGTCATTCTTCGTTGGCTCATAACACGTAGGTGTCCTTGGTATATGTAAGCTAGTATAGGTGGTCTTTATTTGGCGATATGTTTGCGACTTGTAAATAAGCGCTCGTGAGAATATTGGCAAATGGTCGGCATTCGTTTGGGGGATGACGACTGACAATTAACAACTGCTATCGGATAAGTGGCCAATGTCTGATCGACCGATGTTCGCCATCCTTATAAGATATAATGCCTTACTTTGACACAAGGATGCAACTAGCA
>CAVLGW020000522.1:0-2500 GCA_963669155.1 Arbacia lixula
GTTAATCATTTTCGAATGGTGGAGGGCGGGGGGGGGGGGGGGGGTGGGGGTGGGGGCGGGTGGGTGGGGGTGTTATGTCATTGCCAGGGTTAGGGTTGGGACGAAGCGAGGAAGGGTGTGGTAGGGATGCACTCCTCCTCTCTATTTCTTTTGAACAGTATGCATGAGGACGTTTGGCCATCATTATAACGTCACAATATGCTACGCGATTGGTACGCCAAGTGCTCGAAATACGTCGTAGTGATTGGTCAAAAGTTATACGCTGTGACGTCAGCTCCTTAGAAACTACGTCGTGCAAACATACGCGCGGTTCTCCACACTGCGCTTTTCATTGCGTTTTTTGTTTTGGGGTACAGGAGGAATCGAACATCTTACGATATGAACATTCTGCGATTACGAAAGTGGGGGGGGGGGGGGGGGGTGGAGATAGACAAGCAGAAATACAGACAGAACGGCAGACAGGTGGACAACAAGTGTAAAAACACGATGTTGTGTGGATTCTCGGCCCAAGAGGGCGCGCGTGTAATTTATACTGTAACTGTGTTGCTCTACGTGCCATTCGTACATCTACCGCTGATGCAGGTGACTGTTTCAGTGCATGCTCGTAATGCCCAACAGTAGTAAGAGTACGTGTGCGCTCCTCTCTCATCCGGTCCTTCCACGGCTTATAATGGTGATATGTAGGGATGTGATCGATGTGCGTTCGCGCTCATAGCGTTCTATACGTCTGGAGATTGTGGTTTTGTCAAGATATGTTCCGACATGCTGCAGTGATGGCCAAACAGGAATGTAGATACTCGCGCTAATTACGAGGTAGGTCAATTATCAGATTTCTATTACGAACTTGATTTGTGTGTATGTTGCCTCGCTTGGGTCCAGTAGGTTCCATAAAATACGGCCTTCTGATCTGGAGATTATTGTTAAACACCTGAATGACGGAGTTGATAATTGATTTGAGTCTCGCCTGTTAAAAAAAAAAAAAAAACATGTGATGTGTCTGGTTATGAACATCTCGATAAGCATCTTTCATTATTTCCTACACCCGTTTCTCACTTATCTAGCTTTGATGAGCAGCTATGTGTAGAGATTGTGAGAATAATCCTTTTACTGAAACCAAAATAATTTCAGGGTGAACTATGCGATAGTCCATCCTGAAATTAAGGTGGTTTCAATAAAAGCAGAAACATGAAAGAAACATATTAGTTAAGATCTCATGAAAATTCATCAAAGGGTAAGAAAGTTATAATCTTTTAATATTTTGATTTTTGTGACGTCACGTGATTCTCATTATGTTGCGTACAACTTTGTTTGAAATTGCATATTTTTACTTGTACATTTGATACATCATTAGGAACACGTGTTACAATGAAAAAAATGTTATTCCTTCATCAAAAAAAGAAAAGGTGCAATTCATGGAATCATACAGCGCACAACATATGGGAGGGCACCTTGTACGTGACGTCACAATATTGAAGTTTCAAAAGGTCATTCATTTCTTATTCTTTGACGGGGCTTTGTCAAACCTTGACTAATATGTTAATTTCGTGTTTCTGATTTTTATTGAAACCAACTGAATTTCAGGTGAACTATCCCTTTAAATGGACAATAACACATTAATCACATTGTCTTCAATCAGTCATGTCAGCATAACTAACACCGTGTAAGAAATGCTAAAGAAAGAGAGCCTCGTCTGGCTACTACGTTTGCATTTATCCTGCTTCTTTAGCGCACTTAACTCTTTGTGTGCCAGTTAAGCCTTTTGCACAAGTCATACAAATACCTTACCATTAATGGTAACTGTCCTCAATGGTAACTACCATGGGAACATCACTCAACAGCCAATCAATTTAAAGGTTTCCATAGAAGTTGACATTGGAAGCAAAGGTACCATCAATGGTAAGTTTAATGCAGCAGGGCCCAGATTATCTGGCGAAGGATTTAAGGGATAGTTCACCTGAAATTATTTTGGTCTAATTAAAAGCAGAAACATGAAAGAAATCGGTCAAAGGAAAAGATAGTTATTAGATTTGGAAATTTCAATTTGGTGACTTCACGTGCGATGTATTCTCCCATATGTTGTGTATAATATGATTACATAAATTGCTCTTTTTATGTTTTTTAACAACAGAATGATTTTTTTTTGTACAGGCATGTGTGTAAAAACGTATTTCTAATAATGTATCAAATGCACAAGTAAAATGATGCATATCTTTTTTTAAAAGATGGACATTTCCATACAAGAAATTGTACACAACATAGAACACCTCGCACGTGACGTCACAAACTCAAAGCTTTAAAAGATCATAACTTTCTTATCCTTTGACGGATTTTCATAAAACCTTCACTGAAGTATTTTTTTTTTCATTTGTCTCCTTTTAACAAAACCAACTCATTTTCAAGGCTAACTCTCCCTAGAGGTATATGTTGTCACGATTGACCAGACGTTCGTCTCATTCATGTTATTTTATGATGAACGTTGTATGAGAGGACAAATACAATA
>CAVLGW020000522.1:7500-11818 GCA_963669155.1 Arbacia lixula
CCTATAACGATTTTAACTATTTGTTTTGGAAAAGCATCGTAATCATCGTTCGTTGAACCTCTTGAGCGTGGATGCGCATTTTGCTGTCAATATCATTTTCAACAAGTGCCCGTTTAAGCTTACCACTGTTGTAAAATGTTCTGTCTTCTGTTTATAAACTAACCTCAATTGCAATTGTGACGTTACTTGAGAAGCTATTGTGAGTACCGAAATTATCAAATCCATTATCAATTAGTCAGTCAATGAATTAGTCCGTAAATTAATTAAACAAACAACGATTAATGATCAGAAAATGATCAGGAATTATATGAATGAATATGATGATACTCAGCATTGTGTATGAAAAATGCCAGTATTACTTTCTTCTTCTTTATGGTCTATATATATGTGGGGGGGGGGGGGGGGGGGGGGTTACATGTTATGATTTTGGTTCGGTTTAAAAAGTCGTTTTGTTTTAGTTTTGTTGTTGTGTTTTGTTTTTTTCATGTTTTTTGTTTTGCTTGTTTGTTGTTTTGTTGTTTTTTTTTTAAGGGGGACATTTTTTTTATTACGTCTTAAGTCAGAAATAAAGGAGTGATTAATATGTAGTAGCGACTGATATGGATTTTTATGCTCGCTTAGTATATGATACAAGACTATATTTCAACAAATGCTATGAAAGTAATTCATGTATTTATGTAAAATCATGGAAACGTTGGCACCTGCAAAATATAATTTATCATCAACTGAAATAAGAAAAATAAATCATGCAAGTGAGTTTTCTGCTCCCCAGCCCTTGGAATGTGGCGATGCAAATTCTCCCATGAAATATACGTGGCTGAATACATTCCATGCATATCTTCTGAACATTAAAACTCCCGTCTGTGGTGTATACAATGCATCGATCATGCCTCGTTAATATGTCACATGAAATTATATTCAGCGGCAGAATACGATGTTGGATCAGAGACGTTTATAGAGCAGAAGCAAACTCTGTCGGATCCTAGTGCATCCTAGTGAGGTCTAGTTAGACGTAGAGGCCTTGTTAAAAACTCTTCTTTTTTTTTTCGTTTTCTTCAACTAGGCCCGTTCACACACACCGGAAAATCGAAATAACAATCGCAATCCAAAATTTCGATTTTTTTTTTTTTTCGACCGTTCACACACAGGGAAAAAATTCGGACTTCCCAGCAAGGAAAGAACGATCAGTGGCCAAAATTGTGCATGCGCCGAAACTTGCATGACCGAAACTGACCCCGCTGTCCCCAATAGAGTTTCGCTTGGCAAAATAATCGCGATTTTTTCTGAAAAATCGCACATAGTAGTGGCGAGTTGGATCGCGATTAGGATCGCGGTAATTAGTGCGATTTTCTGTCCCACACTGGAAAAAAATTTCGAAATTTTGATCGCCGATTAGAAAATCGATTTTTAAATCGCACTTTTTCCCTTGTGTGTGAAACATAAACAATATAACAATGATCATTTCACAATTTGAGCATATCAGACAAACACATTACAAACCACTTTATACTTGAACACGAATATTTTTGTTTTCTTCAAATCCTCCCCGACTCCTTATTCCTCACCTCCCTTTCTTTAGTATTTTTTCTATGTTTACATTATTCTCCTTGCGTCTTCCTCTACTTTCATAGACTTCCATAGACCTTGATCATTAATTAAAAATGAAGATTCTTGATGAAAGTCAGTGGCCTAAATATTGAGCATACTACTCTTCTCTGGCCGTTTTTTCATTATAGTTTCGTATTTTATAATCTTAGATTAGAATATTACGCTTTCTATTCATATGTTACCGTGAATTTCATAGGTATCCATCTATCATACAGATAGATATATAGATAGATATAAATATTTAAACTAAAAGGACATGATAAAGGAGAAAAGTAGTCGTTTTCATGTCCTTTGTATTATGCACATTTTTTATCGCCCTTCGCAGCCTCTAGAATTCTCCTATGATATTTTGACTTTTTAATCACGCGTTTACGTGACGTAAACAAAACCACTCTGACCAAATGACGTGGATAGAAGCCAATAATGTTGAGAGAAACTTTAAAATCATATGAAGCGTGTAACGCCTTCTACAAAATAAACTCAAGAAATCTCATTTAATCTCATTGAAGGCATCGTAGCCTATTTCTACACAAAATCAACGTCTCACGACCAGTGGCATTATCCACTATAACCATGATAACATCATCTAAATCAAGTGCTGACGTTTAAATTTTTCACCATGTTAGCAATGACGTAGATCCGTTTTTCAAATACCAAATGAAAGTTTAACCTAAAAACTTGCCCTAATATAATCATATTTTTCTTTTCATAAAGTTGACAGAAAATATCCGTGCGTAAAGCACTAATCTGGGAGGGAGGGTGAAGGGGAATGTGTAATTCGTCAACAATTCAGTGGAAGAAACTTTGACGTGTAATCACTCTCTCCCTCCCCCCCCCCCCCCCCCTCTCTCTCTCTCTCCTCTCTCTCTCTCTCTTCTCCTCTCCTCTCTCTCTCTTCTATATATATATATATATATATATATACATTATCCTGCATGCGTATCATATACTTTGTACTAGTAGACAATCTCTATGCTCTGACGCAATGCGATAATTGAGTTGTCATGGAGCTTTTGACCGCGTAATCCTGAGCTTAGTTTTAATGCATGTCCTGATCTTGAAAACGAAGTGGCGGATTATAGGAATAGATCTAACGACGACGAAGAAAGGTAACAACAAAAAATAAACAGAAATAAACAAATGATAATGTTATGGCACGCGCCTTTGAGCTCACTATAAAAAAATATGCTGACAGTGTCTCTGTATGCTCAGTGCTTA
This sequence comes from Arbacia lixula, assembly GCA_963669155.1. Lineage (NCBI taxonomy): Eukaryota > Metazoa > Echinodermata > Echinoidea > Arbacioida > Arbaciidae > Arbacia > Arbacia lixula. The sequence goes on from CAVLGW020000522.1 coordinate 10,327, forward strand.
TGTTTTACGTATATGTTTGAAAGAATTAAACGTATCAACGTCTGTTTTCATAATTATCCGTTGTTTTTTCTTGTTTAATAGTCCTTGGTTTGCAACTCGTTTGCAACGTGCGGTTTTATAACCTCATGCCCCTCCTCCACTCCCCCAACCCAAGACACAACAAAGGAGGAGAATAGCAATTTGATTTAAAGACAAGTCGAAGACTGCAAGTAGCCCGAGTGTTGGAAATTACGCGATCTTTCTTGTAATATTTGATTACATGGTCACATAAAAGCATAAATCACGTAATGGGTCAAACATGTTGATATCAATCGTTTCTTGCTATTATCTCGGGTCCTCTTTTATTTCACACTGATATCGCTTTACCCTTAGTATTTTCAACATTTTACTGCATGTGCATGTACACATGCAGATTTATGACAATAGACTTGGAGGACACAAAGTCAATAAATAATCTTTTCAAAGATCATATGCAAAACAAACTACGGGCTTTAAAGAAAGAGTCGAAGGATAATAGAGTAGTAGAAAATGGGAATAAGCGAAATAATATACTTCAAAATGATAGAAACGGAAATACGTGAAGAGAGAGAGAGAGAGAAGGGGGGGGGGGCAAGAGAGGCAAAAGCGAGGCCTCACAATCCAATGGGAAGCTTGGATTTCAATACTAGCAGGAGTGTGTTTACCCTTTCAATCCATTCTATCGATTCTCATTTTTCACCGTTCGTAAACAAATTTTCTCCGTGCGACTGAAAAATGTGTCGTCCGTGTCGAAACCCGACCTAGCTTGAATATTTGGCCTGGGATCAGCCTAAGTTAACATTTTGAGTTGACCTTGTGACCCATATCGTGGCTGTATGAGGCTGAATGGAATCGGGTACATTTATAGTCTTTTTTTTAGTGTCTAGGATGTGGAGAGCATGGATTTAAATGAGGCTGTAAACATCTACAGGCCGGCCGCAGACGACACGTCGTCAGGATCTACGAATGACGTCACTTTCTTGTACAAATCCAATGACAGGGTCCCTTATGCGATTCAGCCAGTCGCAATATCGGGCGACTAGTCGAATCGTGTTGTCTGCGATGGCCTGAAGTGTCTAATTGCCAGATTGAGATGTTTGCAGACTCGGCTGTGTCCATAGCATGAATTCCACGGCCTAGAAAATAGGCAAGAACATTTATAGCAAGACGAAACGAACCAACATGAAAACAGGCATGTAGGGCCCATTATATATAACCTGAAGCTATCAGTGTGAATCTAGCCCATGATGCATGTATTAACAAACATTACCGGTGACACACAAACGCACACAAACAAAAGTATGTTACATTTTTTACACGCACGTCAGATAGAGAGATGGGTGGGGTGAGACGGGTGTGTGTGTATGTGTGTGTGTTGTGTGTGTGTGTGTGTGTGTTGTGTGTGTGTGTGTGAGTGTGTGAGAGAGAGGAGAAGGGGAGAGAGAGAGATAGAGAAAAAAAAATGGGAGAGAGA